>RYFJ01004041.1:0-120240 GCA_003991445.1 Oryza meyeriana var. granulata
GTGAGGCATTAGCATCCTATCAGGCTGAAGACGTAGTTTGCCAGGCCGATTGTGGTCAAAATTATTGTTGTCGGCTCCACTTTTGAAAGGGCGAGTTGGCAAGTGGGTTTTGCCTTGACAGAGTTGACTTGAGGTACGAATCGGCTAAAGTCAATCAAGGGACAAGCAGTGGCCGATTTTATTGTCCAGCACAGGGTCTCACGAAGGACCTTATGCTGGAGCCGATCCGTGGGTTCTGTTTTTGATGGATCGGTTTAGCAGGCCTATGGCTCTGTCATTGGTTTGGTTATGTGTCGCCTCGGGGGCAAGTTGAGTTTGCTTTACAATTAAGCCTTATCGGACTAACAATCAGGCGGAGACGAGCGGCCTGAAACAGGACTTCAACTATTAAAGGAAATCGGGGGCCGATATTATAGAGATTATTGGTGATTCTTTGTTGTGATCAAACAGTTATCTGGAGAAATGAGTGCAGCGGATGATGATTTGAGGTTCACTATTATGGGAGGTCGTAGATATGGTTGAGGATTTCAAGATTCGGTAGTCAATGAAGCATATTCCCAGAGAGCAGAATTTGGAAGCCAATGATCTTGCACAGATTGCTTCAGGATACGGCTGAAAGGCAGGTTGAGGTGGAGGATACCGATATTGATGATCCAGACAAGGCCGATGACTGGAGCAGGAGATAATTGATTACTTACGAACCCGTCGCAGTCTGTTCCAGGAAGATTCGGTATAAAGCTACCTAAATAATGTGCTAACGTTGATGAGGAGTTGTGATTATTCGGACGTTTGAGGAGTTCTGCCTTAGATGCCTAGATTTGGAAGAAGCCAAAGTGGTTAGTGTGAAGTGCACGAAGCATCTGTGGAACTCATCAATCGGCTCATAAGATGAGGGTTGTGAGAAGAGTGGGGATTTTGGCCCGACAAGTGCTGGAAGATTGCTTTACTGGTATATAAAGGGTGTCAAGATTGTCAGAAGTTTGGAAATAATACAGCGGCACCACACGGGGACTATGAATCCTTCATCAAACCGTGGCGTTCAGAGGATGGGACTCTGATATGATCGGCCAGATTTTTCTCATCAAGTAAGGACATAAGTTAATTGGCAGCAACAGCATTTTTCACCAAGCGGTAGAGGCAATTCCTTTGAAGAAGTCACGTCACAAAGAAGCGATTGAATTTATCAAGGAGCAATATCATTGATCGTGGGATCCTCAGAGAATAACTAGCTGGATCAGGGTCTATTTTTGTTTCTGATGAGTTCAACAGATTTGCTTGCCAGTATGGGAATCAAGTTATTAAATTCATCGCCTATTATGCTCAAGCAATGGGCAAGCAAAGCCTTCTAACAAGGTTTGATCAAGTGATTAAGCGGAAAATTGATGAGCAGCCACGGCGATGGCATTCATATCATTAGCCGATCACGTAGGCCTATCGGATGGCATGCCACGGGTCTACTCGAGGTTACCGCCGTATCAGTGGTGTATGGACATAGGCGGTTTTCCGTTGGAAACTACATCGGCTCTAGAAGACTTTCATTTGCAGAATCAATGACGGCGAATGATTATGTCTAACTTATACGGCAGATGAAGCTGAAATTAGCCGAAGAATCGGATTGAGAGCGCTAGAAAGATCAAGGAGAATAAGGCTAGGCAGCTCGGCATCTACAAAACAAAAGGTGCGTGAATAAGTCGTTTGCCGAGGGGGACCTTGTGTGGAAGTTTATTTGCGATCGGGTCCAGAGATAAATACGTTCGGAAAATTGGTCTCCGTAATTGGAAGACTTATGGATTAAGCGCTGTGTGCCTGTAACGCATATATATTAGAAGATCTTTGACGGGACGGAGTTTGCTAAAGCACTTAAGGGGAAATATCTCAGAAATACTACCTAGCGTTTGGATTCAATTCTTAAATGGGTTAAGTACAACCGATTTCTAAACAATAGGAAGCCGATGTTTTGTACGTCAGCCTAAAGGACAGACCGATATGCAATTGATTTATCGCCTTTTAGATCAAAACAAGCGGAAAGTTATCAGACTGAGAGAGATGGGTAGTTTAGAGCCGATTGGGTTATATGACAGCAGAAGGGTGATCGGCAAGGTTCCAGCAAACACGAGCATTACGTAAGGTTTAAGATTTACAAGAATTTTTGCGATCACTTCAATGCGTTGCTAGCGCGATCTTGAGTTCCATCTCACATTGATAGCCACGGATGATCATCTTTGTCGGCTCTGCCTGGATGGTCTTCAGGTTCTCTGCGCCGATGAATGACTTGACGCCACTGCGCGTCAACCTTAGGCCCTGCTTTGGATTGGCTTGCGGTTAGACCGATAGCTGGATTCTGTGCTGTAAGGTCTTCTCGAACTCCTTGTCAAGTTTCCAGCCAATCGGCTCCTTTCTTCAGCTGGTCCTAACTTAAGTTGAGCTCTTGGGGGCAGCGGCCATTGTCTTTCAAGGCTTTTTGTTCTCTGCCTTGGCTAAAGCCGATCGGTTGGATGTCTTCCGTAGTCTTCTTTGGTCACGCTGCTCGATCGCGCTTGATCGCTGTCTAAGCTTTATGAAGTTTAAATCCTATGGGATTCCAGATATGCTGCGGGTTAATGCGTCGGACCAAGTTCTTCGGGAGATGGTGTTCGCATTTCTTGGCGAATCTTGCCCGGATTGGCCCGCATCTTCGCTAGCGCGTCAATTGCGGTCTCCAGCCGACTAGGATGTGTCAGATACTTCACGTACGTCGTCTCGGGAAAGGATGGTTTGGTCGTTGCGCTGGGGCTGCTGGGCTTCTACTTCGAATACTGCCGATGTCAAAGGAAACAGAATCGGCTTATGACTGCAAAATCAGGCGATCGTAAAAAGCGCATCAGCTAGAAAAGTTAAGAGCGAGTATAGGACAAAGAGTTACCAGGTAGGACATCGCAGCTTGCGCGACATCGGCTTCAGGGGATGAATAGGTTGTTCTCGTGAGAGGACGATGTTCAGCCGAGGAATAGGGACAGGTTTCATCGACAGCTGGAGGAACTTGGTGCAAAGAGTTGGGGCAGCTGAAGGGGTCCATCCGGCTCAGGCTCGGAGGGATGCAGAAGGAGGTCTGAAAATCTGGAGCCGATATCTCGAGCTGAAGAGTGAGCTGGGGAGATAAATGAGAGAGCGGTATAATGGTGTTAAGATTGGCCGCCATACCGTTGAGGAGATGAGGGAGCCGATTGTCCTGCGGAGAGAGATGCGTCTGTGGCACGATATCAGGCTGTTTTTTATTGTTTCTTCAGGAGGGGCGATGCGCTAACTTTTCCTTTGTCCATCGGCCGAGGTGCCTTGAGAAGAGCCGATTGGAGATGGGGCGTCGAACGTCCTGAAGTTCGAACGGCTGATGAGGGTTGGTACAGAATCGGCCGACCGCTGTTGCTGTTGCGGCGTGAATCGACGCTGGCGGCCTGCAGAAGCAAGGGTCAAAGACGATTGGGGATGATATTTGAGCTTGCGAAGAGTTACCTCGTTGTCGGATTTCAACTAGTCGGCGTCATACGGGAGGCAATAACAAGTTGGGCCTACCAGACAGATGTTTCCAGTCCGACACCATCGGAACAAAAGGCTTGTGTGGCAGTGCAGACTACACCTCAGGTGCAGCGCCTGAGTAGGAGAGGAGTCTGTCAAAGACCGAGCCATCAATATTCCAGGGCGCTGTTGACTTGAGCCCGAGCCTGAAGTTTGTCGGTGAAGAACAGGCGATCGGAAGCTGCCAAGCGATTTGCGGGAGTGTTGATTGGTGGTAGAACTCAGTCAAGATGGGTGGAGTTCGCCCAGAGAAAAGCCGGTTGGCAGCAGGCAAGGACTATGGCCGATAGGAATATGGCTTTAGATTGATCGATCGTTACGAACTTGAGTGGATTCAAAGTGGAAGGCAGCTCGAATGTGATGCGTCATTTTAAGCAAACCCAAAGAGTAGCATCCCTGGTGAAGCCATAATAAAACCCCTGAACCAGCTGGACTAACTTCAGCAGGGATTAATCTTGCGCCGCCGAAAGGGCCGATGCGCCTCACCCATAGAGATGCATCGGCGGTGATGGGCGTCCTTGATTTCTGGGTAATCAGCTGGAAGGATTGCTGAGGAGGGAAGTTTTCTTTGGTTTGGTAGGGATGGCTGGAGGTGTAAACATTAAGCCAGAGCTGTTACCGAACACAAGGACCGGCCAATGTGCCGCAGACAGGCTGGACCGGCCCGATAGCTTGATTGCCACCTTGATGGAGCAGCTGGTTAGTGCCGCCAGGAGATAGTGCCCTAACGGAATTTGTTCCTATCGAGCCAAGCCACTCTGCTAGCATTGCATATTTGGTCGATCGCGGCCAGGGTTGCGCCACCAAATGACGAACCGTTCCAACCCCAGTCAGAAAGCGACGTGCTCCGATCATCAACGATGGTCCAGTTGCCTTTGTTGTGAAAGAGATATGCTACCTGGACAGCGCGAATTTTTTTGTTATGGGCCGGTGGGCAGGCTTGAACCGGAGTTTGAAGGGTTGATGTAGCTTGTCGTTCCAGGCAGGTGAGCAGGTCACATCTAGCAAGTGGGCGAGTCATCGGCCATGACCAAAGCAGAAAGGCAATTGAGAGCATCAGACCAGAGTCGAGGCCGATGCGAGCAGAGATTCTTTCCTTATTATCCCCATATCGGCGCAAGGAGAGGTTGATGCAGTGGCCGATGTGAGATTGCTTCCCAATAGATCCTCTTTGCAGCGATACTTGATGTACCAATCTTCCATCCAGGCAATCTGCCTCGGCCAGGACTTGAAGCGTGGTCAGGTCACGACCAACATTGGCTGAGTTCTTGAAGGGTGCGTGGGTTTCGGCACTGATGAAATCCGATGGGATCTATCACTGCCCATGGGCGCCAATGATAGAAAAGCAGGCCGAAATCGCAGCGGAATCAAGATCTGGCTCTGAGATGCGGACAGTAGAGCAAAGAACACGACGAGAAGACAGTGAAGAACATGGCAAATCGGGTTCGTACAGATTGCAAGATTTGGGGAAAAGTAACGGGTGAGAGATTACCTCAGAATTACAGTGCTGTTGCCATCGCGGAAATAGGAGAGGTTGCCGGAGTCGACGGATGGAGAGAGAGGTTGCAGTAATCGTCTAGAATTCGCCGGGTAGAGCTTGGTGGGGATGTGGAAGATGAAGCGGGGTGGTGCTCTGGTGATGTGAAAGTATAAAAAAGAGGGCAAGAAGACGAAGCGTTTTATAAAGGTATGAAGCCGAGCGGAATGAGGCCGTTGGTTTTGCACTGTTTCAAACATTTATGGCAAGTGGGCTATCTTGGGCCTGCCTCGCATGGGAGAAATCTAGAGGCCCAAAGTTGGAAGAATTTCGAAGAATCCTACAGAGGAACTCCGAAATTGGGGCATGTTTAACGCCAAAATTTGGTAAGGACCTGTATCATATTCGGTCAAGAGAACGGTTGCAGTCGGATAATGGAAATTGATCCAAGAAGCAGACCGAGTCTGAGAAGGAGCCGTGAAGACCCGCGCTTTCCCCGTGGCAGCGTTAATTACTATAGTTATTAGGAAAAGGTTTATTTCTTTAGGAAACCTGATCTCGTGTCCGGTCAGGTCTCGTTAGTGTTTCTCTGTTATAGATAGGAAATCATATATCGTGTCCTATAAGGACTCATGTAACTCGGGGTACCCTATATACGTATGCCCGGGGACCTTGTAATCAATCACAACGATCAATACAAATTCGGCGCCATCGCCACCCCCAGGAAGGCCGACGGAATCCTGCTTCTCGAGCCGGGCTGCATCGGTTATGAGGTCCGAACTCCTGCGAGAGGGTAAGTCTCGTCACACCGACTACAATCGGCTAGGACTTCCTCGGGTTAGGTCCGATATCTGAGTCGGTTCTATGGTAGTCGGCTTACCTGGACAACGATATATTTACTTTATCTATCGGCTGCATCAGTTTAGTTTGATCTCATAGATTGACTAGGTATATCACACTCACGTGTGCACAGATTGTATCGACTTATTGGGAGCGATTTATCATCAGTTCGTGCTGCATCGTTCTCTAGGTCCGACCTACTGAAGCTGCTAGTGATAAGTCGATCCTGCGGCTGAGGTGCGTTCGATGCGTTGTGTGCAGGCGCTTTATCGGAGTGTATAGCCGATAAGTTTATTTTCATCACGATCGCATTATATCTATCGACTACATGCTGAGGCATTGTTATTTTGGATTGTCGGTCTGTGCTGCAACGGTTAGGTCCGATCTACTAGACTGACGATAATAGCTTTACTCATTAATAAGCCGGGATGGTGTTGTGCGATGGGTGTTATCGGAGTGCTTAGCCGAGATAGGCGATAAGTTACCTGTTAAAGCTGACTATCATTTATTGTCACTTGTTTTATCCTGTGTTCGCTTTATTTGAAGCAGTCGTGCTAGCTTGATCAATGGGTATTTATCATTTACGTTATTGCATATTTTATTATTTGTTCTTGCCTGTATTATTGTCACAATCGGCTAAGGGATAGCCGATGGGTTCATTTCTGCCCGATCCAAAGCACAAGTACAAAAGCAGGTTCCCGAACACGGCACGACCCCAGGTAAGGGCCCGGGCATGAGCCAGGGGTAAGGAACCAGTGCATGGGCCGCGACAGGGCCGAAGGACGAAGATCTTGGGAGCCGATAATGAGCAAGGGGCCCGGGTGCAGGCATACCTTCATAATAAGAAGGGGGTTACCAGTAACACTAGATCATGATCAGCTAGTGATCTGTTTGATTTATTTATTCATGCATTATACTTGCTTATTTTATCTAGCTTATAAGCCGGTTTTCGCCCTGAATATCTCTTCGATGATCCTTCCGGCTAGCATGATATTTGTTATTATTACATTATTATAGTCCACTTCCATCATCGTCTTAAGCCGACGTATAAGTGCTACACAAAACTTGTGTAGTACATCGGCCATCGGCTGATGAAACGAGTCTAGATCGGCTTCCAGCCGATTGGCTCATTGATCTAACATTTTCCTCCTTGTCAATTACAGGGTCAAATTGACTGGCACGCCTACGAACCTCAAACTTTAGGACCTGCACTGGAGTGAAGCAAATCTCCCAGGCCTTCGCGTGTCACCATGGTACAGACGCCGAACCAGGACCGGCGATTTTCGGCGTCAACAGAGTCTAGACGCCGAGCGAACCCCCAAACCATACTACAAAGATAGGCCTTGGCCGCAGGTAATGTCTTGTGTAATACTTGTCTTGATATCCATCTGTGGTGTGTGGTATGAATGTTGCTCAATCGAGCTTATGCCCCGTGCATGTTTATACTTGCAGGAATTCACCGAGTTTGATTCTAACCCACAAGGCCAATCAGCCAGTGGGGCTAGAAAATGGCCGGCCAGCCCCTCATCAGCCCAATCTAGCCCCAAGAGGGCTGGGAAGAGACCAGTGACAGACTAGGCCAAAAAGAAAGACATGCCGAGTAAGGCATCAGGCAGTCCGATGATCAGAGACCCTAGCAGCACAGCCCCTAGATCAACCAGTCCCAGAACCGTGCCGTCGACTACCGCCATGTCCCTGTTGGCTGCACCAAGTACGGTGCTGCTGGGCCAGAGATCTCCACCACTGACGGCCACACCCACGAGCCCGATAGCCAGCATCACTCCGCCGCCGAGCAGGCCTTCAGGCCCATCGCCGACTACCTCCACTCCAAGCGCATAGGGGTGGAGGTTTAAGACTTCCAAAAGGTATGAAAATCTTTAGTCTTTAGAAAATCTTGAGTAATTTCTTGATTTGCTGAAGAAGAATTCTACAGGAACCAAGTGACGCAGATGACCCATTTGGGAGAATATCCGGAAGGTGAGGACACCTTAGTGAGACCACCGATACCTGTAGCCGCTCCCATCCATGACTAAGCTGAACAGTCCGATGGTAGCGCCGCTTGAGTCACTTTGCCTGAGCCAAGTATTGTCCTAGCCGTCCTAAGGTTGAGACAACCCACTTAAAGGCCGGTGCCACAGGCCTTGGGACCCAGTCAGGACACAATAAGGATTTGAGGTATTCATGGCAGACATCCCCATCGGGCCCCTGAGCTCACAAGCCTTACCTTAACCTGAAGACCTAAGTAGCATTGCCAATCGATCCAAGGCCCAGGACTCCTTTTGCTCAATCTACCACTTTTCTTCATCTTCTGACGACGATGACCTCCTGGGCTTGAATGTCTCCTCCACCAAACTTCCCCCTAGACATTTTTTACTAGGTTACACTGGAGGAGAGGAAGAGCAAACCTTCGGGACTGCACAACGAGAAACCGCTGCATTGAGAGTATCCAGGTATATAATCTATCTGATTGTGTTTGCTTGGTTTATGTAGTTCCTCAGAATTTTCTGCCATTGTTGTTTGTTTGTCTAACTTCAACGTATCTTGTGGCAGCAAGTGGTTGATTGATTCCCGAGAGAATGTGGCAAAGTTCTATCCCAACCCTATTGCCCCATTGCTAGAATAAAAAACAATGGGCTCTTCTTTCAGCCCTCCAACTTCCACCAACTCCAGATGGGCAAAGAGATGGATTTGGAGTATAAGGCTAGCAAGTGACCCGAGGCGAGTGAGAGAGGTGGCTCAATGAAGATTCTAGTGAACATGCCTCCAGGTGACAAGAATCTAAGTACGTCTGGTAGACTAGGGGACCTAACAAAGGATAGTTGTTTCTTCGTTTGCCCGAGAGAGCCGGTCAAAGCATCTTCCTACATTGCCTGACACTCTTCGAACGGATGTATTGGGCTGCATATGCGATCTAGCCAGACATAGACCGCAACATACTCTAATACCCATAAGATGATATGTCGCCTGTTAGCGCAAGGATGCTGAGAAGGGAGCATTGGAGATAAAGCGATAGATCGCACCTAGATACTCAACTTCTTAGAGATGGGATCACATTAGCCTATGAGATACACAAGTAAAGCCTTGCTATCAAATGCTTATTGTGTGTACTCTTCTGCATCCGACTAGGTATTCTCACAAAAGTATAATGTGATCCTATGCTCTTGGGTTCCTGGTTGGTGAGGGTAGACCTCAATGAACAAATTCATTCTCAAGATTCAATTTGACGCTTTTGCTAAAGAGATTCACAAGATCCAATAACAGGACGCTTAGTATCAAACAGTCATGATGATTGAATTTCTCTACGGATATGTAATTATATAGATTATTAGATGCCCACCAAGCCTGGTTTGGGCCTAGCTCCAGCTCCATCTCGCCAAGTCGCGCTTGGAGACGTCATGCATTCCATTATTGAAAGAAGAGACACACTATTCTACTCCTAAACACGAAATGATTGAGGTATAGGCCAGAACATGTTGTGTTGCCGTGAGAGGAATTGGTCTCTAAAGTGAGCTAGCACATTCTGAAGGAGAGGGCTGGCATCATATCTCTCACGGGTAGACCATAAATAATGAGTCCATCGGAGAGGGCTGGGTGCATGGAAGGCGACGGGAGCTAATCACGGACGAGTAGGGATTTCAGAGTTAATTAGCTAGGTCAGGCCTATTGCTGAGGCCTTCGCCGAGGAATATAACCGCATGTCAACATAAGCCTTTTATGTATTCGGCCTGTCTAATTCAAAAACAGGAGTATGATAGATAATTTAGTAGGCATTTTTAGCTTTTGTATTTTGGAGGATTAATGTTATAATAATTTATAATGTTTGTATACGCTTGCCAATTGGTAGCGGGTTTATATTCTGTCTTAATAGCTTAATTATTAGCTCTTACCAGTGAACTTCAGCCAGTTTTAATGCCTTTGTAGTGGTTAAGTGGGGTAGATGCGGGTGACTTTACAAAAGTCATTACTACTGCTCATGTGGTACTATACTCTGGGTAGATACACTCATGCATCCATCACGGTACCACGACTTCCATTAGACTCTCAGATAAAACAAGTATTCGGAAAGACATTAAGGTCGACAACAGAGGACATGTAAGTCAATCATGAATGCCTCCCGACTCACAGTGACTAGTTGAACCACAAGTGGCATAGTGAGTCAGAGTGACAAACCTTTGATTTTAAAACCTTAGGTATAAGAGAAACGGAAGGTAAGTGCTGTTCTTGTCTATGAGTTGGTTGACTAGGATGTTACTTATACTGTCTTAGTTGGCTGGCACACCCTAGGACTGATTGGGGGTAGAGCCAATCAGTGATATGATGGTCTCCAGTCTTACTAAGGCATTCACAGGGAACACGCATTACAATAGTTACTCAGACACAAGAATAGGTTATGAGGGTCTCCGACACTGAGAAAGCGCAGATCAGCCATCCAGTGAGGGAGTTGCCCGACTCCCCGTAGTGAATAGGTAACTTGATCCGAAATAAAAGACAGAGCCTTGAAGATTACCTTGCCGCTTGGATAATCTAGATTAATGTCCCTTGATTGTTACCCAACTGGCCACCGCTCCTGACCAAGAATTGATCTTTGGTTGATTTTGCTTCCTGAGCTCGGGTCCCGAGGCTCTTACGGGACACCGGTCCACTCGGAGAGCACCTGAACTCCCAACTTCGTAGTGGCTTTTTCAATTATATAGCCTGGCAAACACCATGAGACACTGAGGGAATGAAGAAAGGATTGACCTTCTGTGCCGACTAACTCCAGTAAGGTTGGGTCTTAGAGACCGACGACAAAGTGAGAGAGCTCTCTACCCATTCACCTCAGAGCTCTCGGGAGGAGGTGGGCTGTAGTGGCCGGGTCACACAGCGGCCAGTCTTGATAACCTTGTAAGACCCATGCCATTTGACTAACGCTCGGGAGCGCGGTCCCTATTGCTTTCCAATGGGTGTGCTACAGAAGCTAACACAGATCCCTTGATGCCTAATGTTCGTCCATTAGAAATCTTGAAAAACGGCCGCCAGTCCTGGGGGGAACTGGTAGTGCCCCGTCTGTCCTGTCATGATGCGGTTGGGAACTTCAAATCAATCCATACGATATCTCTGCCCGCGTGATTCCCATGGTAGCTCCACAGGTTTCTCGCCTTCGATCCATTCTGTGACTTATCTACAGCGACACAGTACAAGTCTGTGTGAACCCTCTGGCGCCTTTTTTGAACAGCTCCGGGAACCAATGTCAAGCTCCCCACCACCTACAAAGGTCCACATCCGAGATAATCGGAATTTGTTTGTAGTTTTGGCTGGAAGAATGTGTTTTGCTAGCAAAGACTAGCATCCCTGCGGCATGTCTGAACTATGTCTTAGCGTCTCTAACTGCAGTCCATCCCCTGAAGAATCCTTGTCTGTAAGCCTTTCCAACTAATGTCTGTGGAGGCTATAGGGCCCGGTACCTCATCCACAAAGCATAATGGGCCACCTCGGAATAGAGGATGGGCCGATCTTGTAGTTACGAGAATATAATAGCACCCCGTAGGCTTTGGCCTTGTATAATAAGGAGTGTACAGTCTTAGCCCGGGGTTAAGATCTATCTCTAAGAAGGAATCCCTTGGGCCGTATCCGGTTGGTTCCTATCTTGTACCCCCCCGGCCCCCCATATATAAGGGGAGGCAGGGCGCCCCTTGGGGCAGGAACACACAGAAGATCATTAATCGACATAACCCCTCAGAGGGAATAACACCACAACTGGACGTAGGTTTACCTAACATCGAGGGCATGAACGCAGGTATAAAATCTCTTCGCGTTCCTTCTATCATCCCACGCGGGTTTCCCCTTGCCGAGTAGCCCTATAGTTTCTATTGCCGGTGTAAACATTCGATAGTTGGCGCGCCTATGGTAGGGCCCTCGGCGAGTTTCCAGATCTACAAGTCTTCAGAGATGGACTCGCACAGAATCGCCATGGCTGATCAAGTGGCTTCCTCCCGGAGACATACTCTTTCGGGAAGCTCTCAGATTCTCACCGCCTGACCACGGGGATCGGCAACCTCTATCCTTAGCCGACGCGCCCGGAATCCCACCCCAAGCCGGACCGAGGAGCTAGCCGACGTTGGGCCAGTTGGCCCACACGGAACGCCACAAGGGATCGCTCCTTCAACGATCTTGGCAGCCGCAGTCCTTATTTCACTTCGCCGACCGCATTGGGCACAATCCTTCCTTCTCCTTCCAGCGTTTTGACTCGCGCTTATCGGCTGGGGGCCTTGCAGCCAAGGTCTGGGATTGGGCAAAACCCAGGAGAGAATCCTCAATTCCTCTCCTACCACCCGCGATGCCTCCGGTGACGTCCGCGGATCTACATCCGCGCCCCAACGCACGTGGGCCATCCCTAGACCAATCCCCTGCGATTCAGTTGGGCACGCCAATGCACCCGTCCTCAGATTTGGATCTAGTAGGTCGGAGTCATCTTACTTCCGATAAACTACTCGGAGTCCGACTCCAAGTCGGATAACGGTCGAACGCTAGTTCAGAACCTCTAGTCTGGCGAGTTACCCTCCTCCCCGCATGAATCTTTTCATCCGGCCTTCACACACCACCCCCGAGTGCTGCCCGCCGACCTGAGCAAGGACGTGTAGCAACAGGCACGAGGAGCATCCGACTAGACTAATAGGAGGAAGGGGACTGACCGCGAGGGCTACGCAAAATGACGGGCTACGCAAGGCTGGGCCGAGCAGCTTAGCAGCAGATTCTCCATACTAAAGGTACAGCGATCACATAAATAACGACGTCTTCGTTGTCACGCCAACAAGGGAGTTCATCAGAATGAATCATGGCCGCTTACGCAACCTTGACTGGACACCGCTCCAGCTCGGTGTGCTTGATCACTAGGCCACCCCATTATTATCACCAGGAGGATCCAATGCGAGCGATCATCTTCAGACACTGCTGCTCCTGCCTGCCAACTGGAACACACTCTAGGTCGAGTCCGGTTTGTATTAGCCGGGAGGTCAGCGTGATACATTGTGCGAGTATCTATCTCTAGTGGGGTTTGGGTGATTAATGACCAAAGGCGGGACTAACCAGTGGGGATCTCCAGCGGCAAGTTCATCTACATCAACACGGTGCTGAAAGCGGGAGTTTAATCAAAGTATTGTGGCAGCTGAGCTCAAGTTGGGCCACTCCCGCGAGGAGTTAGGCACTTATACGTCACTCGGGCAATACCTGTGCACAATGACAACCGGTGGCCAGTCACTAGTATAACTGAACCAGCAGATGGCCCAACAAGATCTCACAGAGAACGCATACAACACAGACCTCCCGACCACCGCCGACACCATCAACACCCGGCGCCTTTACGAACGACACGAAGACGAGTGCCAGCCAACTGGAGACGAAAATGAGTGCTTCGATCTCCATCTTGAGCGGGTTTAACCACGTGGTCAAAGCTCGAGGAGACCCTCATGAAGATGAAGGCATTCTAGCTTTAAACACCTGAGAGCTTACCAGGACGTCGACTGGCCGACTGTTGTCTTTCTCTAAGTTCCACAGGAATTGAAATTGTATGACGGAACAAAAGAGGGTACAAATCCCGAGTCCTGGCTCACCGTATATACCCTAGCAGTTCGAGCTTCTGGGGGCAACCACAAAGCCATGGTTAACTACCTCCCAGTTGCGCTAGCCAACTCAGCAAGGACATGGCTGACAGGGCTCCCGAGGCGGTCTATCGGTTCCTGGGGAGAACTCAAGGAGCGGTTCATTACCAATTTTCAGGGAACCTACGAGAGGCCATCTTCTGAGCATGATTTGTATCAACTACACCAGAAGAAGAATGAGTCTCTACGTGATTTTATCAAAAGATTCTTCAAGAAGTGCAACAAGATCCCAATGATCAGAGACGAGGCCGTCATCGCCGCCTTCCGCAAGGGAGTAAAGGACGCCCCGTTCATCGCGAAATTCACTCGGAAGCCACCATCATCTGTCTAGGCTCTTTTCGACATGGCAAACAAGTACGCCGACTCGGCTGAAGCGGTCGCAGAGGCCCTCGATGAGAAGGAGTCCCGACAGAAAGAACAAAAGGCGAAAGCTGACGAGCCATCTCAAAACAAGACCGATGGCCGCAAGCGGAAGTCGGACAACGAGGTGGGCAACATGGAGCATACTCGGTCGTGGCCCCAGTGGAATAGCGACAACCAGAAAGTCATGAGCGGGCCATGCCCCTTCCACCCCAAGGGCAAGCATCAGCCAAAGACTGCTACATGCTTAAGAAGTTTGCCTCCGAGCAGGCTTCATCATCTGGCGCCGACAACGAGAAGGACAAGCCAAACTCAGGCCCGGCCGACGATTTTCAAGATCCTCAGGCCGAGCTCAATCACATCTTCGGAGGGCCGCTCGCATACGAGTCCAAGCGAAAACAGAAGCTATCAGCACGCGACGTCAACACAGTCTCTATGGCGGACACCCCCTAGTACCTGTGCTGGTTAGAGATGGCCATTACATTCAATCGTGCAGAACACCCAGATCGGGTCTCGCACCCTGTTAACACCAAAATTTGGTACGGTTTGTTATCATGTTCGGTTAAGGAAAGAGGCTATATCAGCCAATGGAAGGTAATCTTTTAGAAGCCGAATTCAGGAAGGAATCATGAAGACCTGTTGACGCCGAAAACCCGCCGGGGGCCGTCCGGCGTCTGGGTGACACGCGAAGGCCTGGGAGATCTGCTTAGCTCCAGTGCAGGTCCTAAAGTCTTCAGGTTCGTAGGCATGCCAGTCAATTTGACCCTATAATTGACAAGGAGAAAGAAATGTTAAATTCGCGAGCCAATCGGCTGGAAGCCGGCTTGGACTCATCTCATCGGCCAATGGCCGATACGCACTGTAGCACTTATACATCGACTTAGAGCCGATGAAGGCAGGAGCAATAGCATGATAATGAACAAATATCGCGCTAGCCGATCATCGAAGGGATACTCGAAAACTGGCTATAAACTTGATAAAATAACCAATCATAATGCATAGGTGAATAAATCAAATAAATCCTATCCGATCATAGTTTAGTGTTACTGGTATTGTCGTGAAACTCCTGTGCCCGGGCTCTTGCTCCTATCGGTCCCTGGGGTCTTCATCCGCTGTCCGGGCCCGTGCCCGGGTCTTACCTAAGCTCGTGCCCAGGATCTCGCCTGGGGTCGTGCCCGGGAACCTGCTTATACTTGTACTTGGATCGGCAGAATAAACCCATCGGCTAGTCCTTAGCCGATCGTAACAATAATACAGGCAAGAATATATAACAAAGCATGCAATAACATAAATAATAGATAATTGATGAGCCAGCCGACTACTGAACAGAGCGAGTATAGAATAAGACAATGAATAAATGTAGTCGGCTTTAACAGATAACTTATCGGCTAAGCACTCCGATAACACCATCGCACAACACCATCGGCTCATCAAGAGTAAAGCTATTATCGTCAGTCTAGTAGATCGGACCCAACCGTTGCAGCACAGACCAATGATGATAAAGATACCTCGATGGGCCGATAGATATAATGCGATCATGATGAAGATAACTTACCGGCTATACACCCCGATAAGACGCCTGCACACAAAGCATCAGCCTAGCAGGATCGACTTATCACTAGCAGTTCAGTAGGTCGGACCCAACCGATGCAGCACGAACTGATGATAAATCGCTCCTAGTAAGCCGATACGATCTATGCACGCGTGATGTGATATACCTAATCAATCTATGAGGTCAAACTGAACTGATGCAGCCATAGATAAAGTAGATATATCGTGGTAAGCCGACTACCATAAACCGACTAGAATATCGGACCTAACCGAGGAAGTCCTAGCCGATAGGTAGCCGGGGTGACGAGACTTACCCTCTCGCAGGAGTTCGGACCTAACCGATGCAGCCCGGCTCGAGAAGCAGGATCCCGTCGAAGGGGTGGCGATGCGCCGAATTTGTATTGATCATTGTGATGATTTACAAGGCACCCGGGCATACGTATATATACCCCGAGTTGACATAGTCCTGATAGGACACGATACATGATTTCCTATCTATAATAGAAAACGCTAACTAATCCTGACCGGACACGAGGTCAGGTTTCCTAAAGATAAACACCTGCCTAACTAATAGGTACAGTAAATAATTGCCAAGTAACGGTCTTCACGGCTCCTTCCCGATTCCGGTCTTTTCTTCGTCAGTTGACTGTAATCTCTCCTTTGACTGATTCTGATACAGGGCCTTACCAAATTTTGGCGTTAACACATGCCCCCCAATTTCGGAGTTCTTCTATAGGACTTCGAAATTCTTCCATTTTTGGGCCTCCAGACTTCTCCCACATCGAGGCGGCCCAAGATAGCTCACTTGCCATAAATGTTTGAAACAGTGCCAACGGCCTCGATTCCCGCTCGGATGTCATACCTCTATAAAAACGCTTCGTCTCCTTGCCTTTTTTATGCTTTCACATCACCAGAGCACCACCGCTTCATCTTCCAAATCTTCACCAAGCTCTAGCGAACCAGACGAACCGTCGTGTGGGAGCCATGGGCCCCGGGTACCTCATTACCAGCACATGGGCCACTCGGATAGAGGATGGGCCAGATCATGTAATTAGAGATAAGATGGCACCCGGCAGGCTGTGTCTTGTACAATAAGGAAACATAGCCTTAATCGGATAGGATTCTATCTCTAAGAAGGAAATCCCTTGGTCGTATCCGACTGGGATCCTTACCATGTACCCCTGTCCCCTAGTATATAAAGGGAGGCAGGGCGCCCCATGAGGGCACACCAGATCATTGATCGCAAAACCACCTCAGAGGAATAACACCTCAACTGGACGTAGGGTATTACCTCACATCGAGGGCCTGAACCAGTATAATTCTCCCGTGTTCCTCTGCAATCCACCGAATTCCAAGTCGCCGAGTAGCCCCATAGTATTATTGCCGGTGCAAAGCATCGACAGTTGGCGCGCCAGGTAGGGGCCCGGCGAATTCTTCATCAACAGATTCGATGGATCCCATCAACGGAGTCAAGGGCAACAAGTTCTCCAATGGAGACACCATCACCTTCGGGAGTCTTGATTTCGTCGCCGATCAACTCGCCAATCTTTCCTTGGCTGAAGCAGACCCAATCTCGCCAGCCGAGGAGCCAGCCGGCGTTGCGCCAGTCGGCCCCAGGGATGTCGCCATCTCTGTCGACGATCTACTACGACAGTCCCTCACATCGCCGGACATCGGGACAACTCTCTCCTTCGGCGTCCGACTCGCGCTAGGCCTTGAGCCAGCGCGGGTTAGGCCAAGAGGGGGAGAAATCGTCAATCTCCCATACGGATTCGGCGACGCTGTGCATCTACAACCCGCGCAGTAGACCCGACCTTCAGCGATTCAGTTTGGACACGGTCATGAACCGTTTCAGATTGGATCTAGGGAGGTCGGAGTCGTCCTAACTCCGATAAACTACTCGGAGTCCGACACTAAGTCGGATGGTGGTTCGAGCACCAACTCGGACTCCACCTTGGCAAGCTTCCTCCTCCCCCGCGAGATCTTCATGGCTTCAACGCCACCTTCCGAGGTGCGCCGACTGCAAGAGGAGCAGCAAGAGGAGGCGCGCCGACTACAACAACAAGAGGAGGCCAGCCGACAAGCTCGCAATGACGGGCTTCGACAGGCTGGGCGAGCCGCCCAGCAGCAGATCCTCCAAACCAAAGTCGGCGACCACGACGTCTTCGTCACGCCACAGCAGAACGTCGTGGCCACCGCAACTCTGCTGGACACGCTCCAGCTTGGGCCGGATCATCAGGCCACACCAACTATCGCCAAGATCAAGGTGATGATTACTGCTGCCGCCTGCCAGCAGCAAGAACAGTCAGGCAACACTCACATACCGACCCATCGAACGGGCTCTCCAGCGGCGGAGTCATCTGCATCAGCGCGACGTCGGGCGGCCGGCTCCACCCGGCAGCACGAAGAGTCCCGCCAAACAACACTCGGCAATACCAACTATGACAATCGGCGGCGTCACCAATACGACCGCGACCCAATCAAGACCTCCGATTGCGATTACAACGCGATCTTCGCCACACCCTAAGGGCCCGGCGCGAAGAACGCGAAGAGGATGAACGCCGCCGACTGGAGGATGAACACGAGCGCTTCGGTCTCCACTACGAGCGGCTACACCGCCAAAACCGAAGCCCAAGTCCTCACGATAACGAAGGCATTCCAGCCTTTACTCGGGAGTTATAGGACATCCGCTGGCCAGTCGGCTTTAAGCCTACCGGAATCGAAAAGTACGACGGCAAGACCAACCCAGAGTCCTGGCTCACCGTTTACGTCCTAGCAGTTCAAGCTGCTGGGGGTGACAGCAGAGCCATGGCTAACTACCTCCCAGTCGCATTAGCCGACTCGGCGAGGACATGGCTGACAGGCCTCCCAAGGCGGTCGATCGGTTCCTGGGGACAACTCAGGGAGCGGTTCATCGCTAACTTCCAGGGGACCTACGAGAGACGGCTTCCGAGCACGACCTTTACCAGCTGCATCAGAAAAAGAACGAGTCTCTGCGTGAATTCATCAAAAGGTTTTCCGAGAAGCGCAATCAAATCCCAAGCATCAAAGACGAGGTCGTCATCGCCGCCTTCCGCAAGGGAGTAAAAGACGCCCCGCTCATCGCGAAGTTCACTCGGAAGCCACCATCCACTGTCCGGACTCTCTTCGACATGGCCAACAAATACGCCGACTCGGCTGAAGCCGTCGCAGAGGCCTTCGACGAGAAGAAGGAGCCCCGACAAAAAGACAATAGGGCGAAAGCCGACAACAAGCCGCCTCAGAACAAGCCTGGCAGCCGCAAGCGGAAGTCGGACAACAAGGTGGCCAACATGGAGCGCAGTCGGGGAAGATGACGTCCCGACTGGCGCAAGTACTCGGTAAGTAGCCCTCATGGAGCATCCCGAGTGTATTTTGGCAGACTTGTCCAGCCCCCGAGCGTAGGAGATAGGCTCGCAGCCCTGAGTTCCTGTCACGCATATCCGGAGCTAGGCCTGCAATATAAAAATATCGGATGAGTAGCATCTGATGATGGAAATAATCACCCGAATAAAATGTATTTTACAATGTATGTAAATACGTGTTCTTCCTCTTTTTGATATTAATTTCCTCGAGTAGTTGACCCCTTACGTTTAAGCACTCTGCCCGACTAGTCATAGCCCCCTAGCGTCGGGAGTTGGCTCATGGCTCTTTCCCAGGCACGCGTTTTGGGTGACTTGAGTTCGTCTTACATGGAGCAGAGTTTCACGGATCGAGATTTATGCTACTCGAGTACTTTTGTAATCATTTAAGAGCAAAAACGGAAAAAAGTAAATGCGCAGCTTATACACCTATTAGGTGTAAGCGGCTGTAGCACTAGCAAGGCCGAGTGAGGAGATGTTTATCAGAAAGCGACTTAGCTGTTCGGTATTTGGGAGTGGGGATGCCATCCTCGTGTTTGAGCTTGTGAGCCCCCGAGCATGTCACTTGTTGCTCTGATAATCCTCAGTTGTTGAAGGTCGAAGGCGGTCGTGACCGACTGCCACAATAGAGCCGTCTGACTTGCGTTTGCGATTCCCAGCTTTAGTCGGGACCGCGTCATCGGTGTCGTCCCGCTTCTTCTGTCAGGGTGACTTGTTGTCATCGAGGGCCTCGGCAACAGCGTGGGCCGAGTCGGCGTATTTGTTCGCCATGTCGAATAAAGCCTTGACAGAGTTGGGAGGCTTCCGAGTGAATTTGTCGATGAACGAGGTGTCTTTGACTCCTTTTCGAAAGGCGGCGATGACGACCTTATCCTTGACGTTCGGGATTGAGTTCCTCCTCTCAGAAAACCTCTTGATGAAGTCACGAAGAGACTCGTTCTTCCTTTGGCGCAACTGATATAGGTAGTACTCGGAAGATGGCCTCTCGTATGTTCCCTGGAAGTTGGTGATGAACCGTTCCCGGAGTTCTCCCCAAGAGCCGATTGATCGCTTTGGGAGTCCTGTTAGCCATGTCCTCGCTAAGTCGGCTAGAGCAACTGGGAGGTAGTTAGCCATGACTTTGTGATTTCCCCCAGCTGCTCGATCGCCAGAGTGTAAGATCGTGAGCCAGGACTCGGGATTGGTCTTGCCATTGTATTGTTGATGCCTGTAGGCTTAAAGCCGACTGCCAGTCGACCTGTTGTAGCTCCTGGGTGAAGGCTGGTATGCCTCCGTCTTCATGTGGACTCCGACCCCGACTACTGGCGGCGAAACCGCTCGTGGTGGAGGCTGAAATGCTCGTTCTCGTCTTCCAGTTGGCGTTGCCCGTCTTCTTCTCGTTCGCGGCGCCGAGCATTGGTGTCCTGCCGAAGATCACGCCATAGTTGGCCTCGGAGATCCCGGTTGTCCCGACGGTCACTTCGACATTGCGGTTGTGGTTGGGTTGCCGAGTGACGTTTGGGCGTGACTCCGTGTGCAGCCGACTAGAGCCGGCCCCACTCGGCGTCGCTTTGAGGTAGACGAGACTGCCATTGGGGATGCCGACCGTTGGTCGGTATGAGGGTATCTCCCGACTGTTGGTGCTGCTGACATGCAGCAGCGGTAAGCATGGCTTTTATCCTTGCGATCGTTGGGTGGCCTGGTATCAGGCCGCAATTGGAGCGTGTCTAGTAGGGTTGCGGCGGCCACGATGTTCTGTTGTGGCGCGACGAAGACGTCGTGGTCGCCGACTTTTGTTTGGAGGGTTTGTTGCTGACGGTTCGCCCAGCCCTGCGTAGGCCGTCATTGCGGGCGTGCAGGCGTCTTGTTTTCTTCCTCCTGTTGTTCTCGCAGACGGCAGCCTCCTCCTCTTGTTGTTCGTGTAGTCGGCGTGATTCCTGAGTAGGAGTAGAGCCTTTGGATGCCATGAAGATTTCTCGTGGCGGGGAGAAGCTTGCCGAGCTGCTATCCGACTTAGAGTCGTAGTCCCGACTGGAAGTCGGAGTCCGACTTCGAGTCGAAGTCGGATGGTTGATGGGGATGAGTGTACTCCGACCTCCCTAGATCTGATCTCGAGCGGCTCGGACCGTATCCGAGTCGAACTCCAGGGGATCGGTGTTTGCCGCGTCGGATGTAGATTGTAGATATCCGCGGTCGCCGAGTCCGAACGGGAAGTTGACGATCTCTTCCCTTCTCGGCCCGATCTCGGCCGGCTCAGAACCGAGTCCGAGTCGAACACTGGAAGGAAGAGTTGTCCCTGGACTCGGGCGTATTGGAGATCGCCGCAGCATGTCGTCGAAGATTGCCGCAGCGTCGTATGGCCGACTGGCGCGGAGTTCAGCTGGTTCTCGACCGGTTGGATCGGGTCCGCGTCGGCCTGGGTGAGATTGCCGATCTGGTCGGCGACGAAGTCGAGGCTTCTGAATGCGATTGTATCTCCGGGGGAGAGTTTGCCGCCGACGACTTCGGTTGCTGGATCATCGAGCTTGTAGATGTAGATCGCGCCGAAGCCCCTACCTGGCGCGCCAACTGTCGATGTTTTACACCGGCAATAAATATATGGGGCTAGTCGGCGGATGTAAACTCGGTGGATTGCAAAGGAACACAGAAGGATTTTATACTGGTTCAGGCCCTCAATGTGAGGTAATACCCTACGTCCAGTTTGTATGTATTCCTTTGAGGATATACGGTGGTAGTTCTGATGAACTGTATGGCCGTGTGCTTCTATGAGCTCTTCTCGTCTTCTGCATGCCCTCATGGGGCGCCCTGCCTCCCCTTATATACTGGGGGACAAGGTTACAAGGTAGGAGTCCCCATCAGATTACGACTAGGAGATCTCCCCTTAGAGATATAACGCACCCGACTAGGACTGTATATTCCTTTCTATACAAGGCGAAGTCTGCCGAATCTAGCTATATCTCTAATTACAAGGCTAGGCCCATCCTCTATCCGAGTGGCCCATATGCTTGTCATGAGGTACCCGGGGCCCATGGCACCCACAATTGCCTTTACAGACCCAGGTCTCGGGTAATCGCTTCAGCAGTCGGCTTCGCCTGTGTGATCAGCTCCAGCGCTTCCTCGGGCGTCGTCTCCTCGGAAAATCCCTCCCCGATGGCCTCAATGTCCACCCTCGGGTAGATGGACTTGGTCATTGCTAGGGTCTGGGCCACGCCGGCGGCAACCCGCTCGTCTGAATACCTTTTCAAGGCACTCGGCGCGTCCTCGAGACGCCCCATTATCTGAGGAAGTCTGCTACAGCTGGTCCCCACTGGGCGGGGGTCTACAAGGTCAAGGAGCCCTTTCACGGACCCGACGAGGGCCTCCCGTGACTCCCTGATTGACCTTATCTCCTCCGTGTAGAACCGGTACTGGGCCTGGACGTTAGCTCTCATGCCTGCCCAGATCGGCCGGCAAGTAAGCTTGTCAAATTCGGCTACACACAGGATAACTAGTGGATCGGCTGAGATCACAGTCGGGTTGAGGACTTACTTTCGTAATCGGCCTCCCACCCGGCCACGGTTTTCTCTAGTTCGGCCTTCTCCTTACCGAGCTTGACGACGGCCTTCTCCAACTCGGACTTCTCCCGGTCAAGCTCGGTGTTGGCCTTTGTTAGGTCGACCTTGACCTTTTCGAGCTCGGCCTTGGCTTCTTCAGCCTCCTTCAGCTGCGACTCCCTCTCTGCTCGGATCTTCAACTCCGCTTCAAGGTCTGCACCACAGATTAGCCAAGAGCTCAACCGTGCAGTCGTTACACCACCGGGCAGTCGGGATCGACGCGGCTGGATGAATACATCAACGGTTCAGCCGGGAAGATGTACTCGAGGATTTTACCTCTGATCTTCTCGGGTAGGGCCCACGTCTCCGCCCTGAGCTGATCGGCGCCGCTCTTCAGCCAGGCCTCCCTCCTCGTGTGACGCGCCTCCATCTCGGCCTTCAGTGCCTGGAGTTGCTGCAATTCCATGAGATGGGGAGCCATCTGGACCAGGATCTCCGTCATCGCCTCGTTGCGGTCGACGAGCTTCTGCTCGGGACAAGGAACAAACCGACGACAGGGTCAAACATCAAAACAAGAAGATTGCTGGAGCTCTACTACAAGAATCGTACCGCGACCCCTTGGGACCCGCTGATGGCGGCACGAAGCAGGCTCTCGCGCTCTCTCCTTGCAACGACTTCATCGAGCCTGAAGCTTTTCATAGTGCCGTCGCGAGTGGTCCACGTAAAGGTCTGGGGCATCACACGTGGGGGAGCTTCGATCCGAGGCAAATGCGGGATCTCCGGCGGTGGTGGTAGCGGCGGCGATGGTGATGGCGATAACCACGATGGCGACGGGGTCCTGGCCTCGGCACCGCCTTCCCCTACAACATCGGGGACCGGCTCGGGGGCTCCGTCCCCTGCTTCCCGACGTACGGTGCCTCGGGGGCTGGGGCCTCAGTTTCAACAGCCACCTCTCGGTCGGGTGGCGGTAGCGGCCCTGTAGTCGGAGCCACCTCGGTCTCAGCAACCGGGCTGGCCGCCGGCTCAACAGGTGTGTTCGCCGCCGCTGGCTTGGCTGGGGCAGGCTCATCAAGTGGAGCAGATGGGTCAACCTTCTTGAGATCGATATCGGCCCGCTTCCTGCACGACGAAGCAAGACATCAGGACAGTATTCTAACATACAACGACTACAGAAGACCTGGAGTAGCGCACCTCTTGGAGAACCTCAGCTTCCTGCCAGCCGGCCCGCCCCCCAGCGAAGCGCTAGCGTCGGCAGTCGCCCCGGTCGGCGTCATCGATGGCAGAGGCGTATCAGCCCGAGTCGGCCCCGACTCTGGTATGGTTGGTTCGGGTTCCTTCGCCCCAATCGGCCTCTGCTCTGGTCGGCCCCTTGGTGGCGCTGTTGCTGAGTACGACAACGTTGGGCCCAAGCCTGCTGATCTCAGCCTGGGACTCGACCGCGTGGGCGTTGTGGCAACGGTGTCCTTTATTTTCAAGCTGCCGCTCACGGCGCGCGCTGTCATGGCCCCCTCGCCCCGATATAAAATCGGCTTCTTCCCCGCTCTCTTAGTGTCGGGTTGGGTAGCGGAGGGACTCCTCGCCCTCTTCTTCGACGCGACCGCCGACAATGGACGAGAGTCTTCATCAAATTCCTCATGCCACTACAAGCAAGTCGACAAGATACCATCACGCAAGGTTGAACAATCACCGTTCCACAGGCATTCACCACAGAAGAAGGTAGAAGGTTACCTTGGTCCGCGGCCGGATGAAGCTATAGGCAGCAACTCGGCGGTTATCATCTTCGGTGGCAACCACCCCTTCGGAGAAGTAGCCAAACAAGGTATTGGTCACTGCCCCCTTGTCCGCCGTCTCGCTGCTCACTCGGTCGGGATCGTGTTTACCTTTGAAGGCCTAGTCGAAGGCGCTTCTCAACTTCAGCGGCTGGACGCGCCTAGTCAGAAAACGACGAGCCACCCAAGGCCCCGTCAAGCCGGCCCTCTTGAGGTCATCTATCTTCGTCAGCAATATATGTGCCTGGCCCAGTTCTTCAAAGGTCGGCTCCGAGGACCAGCTTGGCAACACCGCCGGTGGCATACCAGTAAACGAGCGCAAGGAAGGAGCTAGATCGGCGCAATAAAACCACTCCTTGTGCCAGCCCTTCAGAGAAGATTTCAAGGGCAAATCGATATACGTTTTCTTCCCATCACTCCTCAGTTGAAGACCAGCCCCTCCAATCACACTGATATTACTCTTGGAAGGTTGGGGCTTGACATGGAACAGGTGTCAGAAGAGGATGAAATGGGGTTCAACACCCAGAAAGCACTCACAAAGAGTAACAAATATGGAGATCTGAAGGATTGAGTTGGGATTTAAATGCACCAACTCCAGCCCGTAGAAATCAAGGATGCGGCGGAAGAAATCAGACGACGGCAGACACAAGCCCCGATCAAAGAAAGAGGCGAAAACTACCGTTTCACCAGGCCGGGGGTTGGGGCTCGACTCATCCCTCGCCGACCGCCAAGGGATCACTTCTTGGCTGGGCAACTTCAGCTCGCTCTCCAGCCGTCTCAGCTTCACCGAGCCACAATCTGAGATCGGCCAAGAACTCCCTGGCGCACCCGCAGGATTCATCGCCTTCGGCATGACTGGAGGTGGTGAGATTTGGGGAAAAGCAAATCGGGGGCTTGGAATAAACGAAGAGGATTGAAATCGCCCGAGTCCAGGTGGGGAATGGCTACTGCTAACCCTAGCCGGGCGGGAGGCAAAAAGCTAGGCGCGAAGATGGAAGACGAAGAGATTGGCTGCTTTGCGGAAGACGACGGAATCTTTTTCTCTCTCCCCATCTTTTTATAGCCTGTACCGACTAGATGGGCCCAGGCCTGCACAGTCGGTATTGGGCCGACAAGATATGAGTTCCTACAGTAGCATGCTCCATGTGGGCCGCCCGCAGGCTGAGTTGAAATTATAGTGCTGGTGCTACCCACAGGAACCGATGAGGTAAACAGATATGCTTTATGAAAGCCTTACTGCTAAACATATATGTTTGGGTATCTGTTCTATCCACCAGGTCTCGAGGATATATCCTTACAAGGATCACAAGCTGGTCTTCTTTAAAATTGGGGATGCAAGTATCTTTCTCGGGAACACCTGACCACGTAATGATTTATTTTCATAAAGTGGTACTCGGCCTACATGCGTGGCCATCAGTTGCCATGAGCAACATTATTCCAGCCGACATGACGCTGAAGAGTCTAACTTTCGAGTAGTGCACTACTCGGGAGAGACTATAAATATTTATTCCCGCTGACATGATGCGGAAGAGTCTAGCTTTTGAGTGGGTCGCCACTCGGAAAAGACTATAAACTCATATTCCGACTGACATAAAGTCGAAGAGTCCTATATACGAGTAGTCTCCTACTCGGCAAGACTATAAATTATATTCCGGTTGACATGATACCGAAGAGTCTCATATACCAGTAGTAATCTACTCGGGAAAGACTTCCAGGTTAAAGATCTTTGACTTTATGTTTAATTGTCTTCACAATTAAGCACAAAGTCAGGGGCTACACCTAATAGGTGCGCCTATTCGGCGCACACTATTCATATATCTACATGAAGCCCTTCATAGCCTCGTTGCCAGCTGACATGAAGCAGGACTCGGGAAGACTTACTCGGACAAAGTGTACTCGGGAGCATTGCACTCGGGTAACCTTCACCGTGGAGGATGAGCACTCGGCATCAGCTGTGACTCAACTATGAAGGTCTCAGGGGCTACTGTGGGAGCCATGGGCCCCGGGTACCTCATTACCAGCACATGGGCCACTCGGATAGAGGATGGGCCAGATCATGTAATTAGAGATAAGATGGCACCCGGCAGGCTGTGTCTTGTACAATAAGGAAACATAGCCTTAATCGGATAGGATTCTATCTCTAAGAAGGAAATCCCTTGGTCGTATCCGACTGGGATCCTTACCATGTACCCCTGTCCCCTAGTATATAAAGGGAGGCAGGGCGCCCCATGAGGGCACACCAGATCATTGATCGCAAAACCACCTCAGAGGAATAACACCTCAACTGGACGTATGGTATTACCTCACATTGAGGGCCTGAACCAGTATAATTCTCCCGTGTTCCTCTGCAATCCACCGAATTCCAAGTCGCCGAGTAGCCCCATAGTATTATTGCCGGTGCAAATCATCGACACGTCGCAACCTTCCCCTCTGGCCGTTGATCCCTGCATCATCTCCCACTCCTGTGATGGCATCGGCATCTGCAGTTCCTGAGGTAAACTTCTGACCCGATTATTTCCCCCGATCTACAGCCCATGCGAATCCGATCTGCTATGTTCTTCACCTGTTCTTCGTCATGTTCTTGTTTATTGTAGCATCTTAGAGCCCAGATCTTGATTCTGGCCGCCGATTACCCCAGCTTTTTCTATCATGGCCCCATGGGCAGTGAAGACCCCACCGATTTCATATGCGCCGAGACCCAGCGTATCCCCTTCAAGAACTCGGCCATGCGAGTCGACGACTGGACCAACAGCTTCAGGTCGTGGCCAAGCAAACTGCCTGGGTGGAGAGATTGGTACCTCAGGGTGTCGGCTGCGAAGAGAACCTATTGGGAAGAATCTCATATCGGCCACTGCATCAATCTTTCTCTGGCCGATATGGAGAGAAATGAATCCCTGCTCGCATCAGCCTCATACTTCTGGTCTGATGCTCTGAATGCCTTTCTGTTTGGGCACGGGCCTATGACCCCCACCTTGCTGGATGTGACCATGCTCACATGTCTTGACACAACAAGCTACATCGACCCCTTCAAGCTTCGCTTCAAACCTATGCATCGGCTCCAAGCAAAGAACATTGGCGGCTGGTCCAGGTACATATCTCTTCATAACAAGGGGACTGGATCAGTTGATGACCGGGAACATGTTGCTTTTCTGAACTTATGGCTGGAGCGGTTTGTCTTTGGTGGCGCAACCCTCGGTCCGATGGTCAACATGCAATGTTTGGTAGAATGCTTGGTTGATCAGAAACAGATCCCCTTGGGGCAATCCTCCTTGGTGCCACCTACCACTTGCTTCATCAAGTGGCAACTAAGTTATCGGCCGGCCAGCCCGTCGGCCACATCGGGGGTCCTTGGTGGTTTGTTCAGCTCTGGCTCAATATCTACACCTCCAAGGCTGTTCCTGGAACCTCTCTCTCCGATCAATCTTTTCCGGCCGATTACCCAGAAGATCAAGACCCCGTCTATCGCCGATGCATCTCTATGGGCGAAGCTGCATCGGCCCTTTCTGGCGGCAAGATAACCCCTGCTGAAGTTAGTCAGTGGTTCAAGGGGTTTTATTATGGCTTCACCAGGGAGGCCATTCTTTGGTTTGCTTACAACGACGCATCATCATTCGAGATGCCTTCTAACCTTGATCCACTCAAAGCCCTGAATGATGATGAGTCTAAGGCCATATTCCTATCGGCTATCAGTCCTTGTCTGCTGCCAACTGGTTTTTCACTGGGCCGAACTCAGCCATCGTATGAGTTCTACCATCCATCGGTCAGCTCCCGTCAATTTGGTCTCGGTCAACTCCCAATAGGCCTATTCTTCATTGATAAACTCCAGGCCCGGGGCACGATCAGCAGCGCCTTGGAATATGATCGGCTGCGGACTTTGACTGATTCCCTCCTTCTAGGCGTCGTCACCGAGGTGTACATCTGCACTGCCAACACCAAGCTTTTTGTCCGATGGTGGTCAGAATGGAAGAAACACTTGTTCAGCTTAGCACCCACCTGTTACTGCTCCCGTCTTGACCCCGAGTACATCGAATCCGCTGAAGAGGTAACACCTGCAAGCTTTAATCACTTCCTCCAACCAACTCTTATCTCTAATTTTGCAGGCTGCCAGCGTCGAGCCCCCATCAACAAGCAACAGCGGTCGGCCGATTCTGTATCAACCCTCATCGGCCACTCCAAACCTGGGGCGTGACGCTCCGACTCCATCGGCTCTCCTCAAGGCGCCTTGGCCGATGGGACCAAAAAGGAAAAAATTAGCGCATCGCCCCTCCCTAAAGAAACAGAAAACCGATGCCAATGTTGTTACCACGACGCCATCTTCTCCCCAGACCACATCGGCTCCCTCATCTCCTCAGGTATGCGCCAAGTCTTAACATTATTACTCGCTTTCTCATTTATCTCACTAGCCCCATCTTCAGCTCGAGTCATCGGCTCCAGATCCTCAACCTTCTTCCGACGTCCCCCCAAGCACTGAGCCGATGGCCTCTTCAGCTGCCCCACTCTTGGCACCAAGTCCTCCAGCTGTCGATGAGACTGCCCCTATTCCATCGGCTGACATCGGCCCCTCCAGAGAACAACCTATTCATCCCCCTGAAGCCGATGTCGCGCAAGCTGCCGATGTCCTTCCTCAGGTATCCTCTTTATGCCCATATTCTGCTCTTAACTTTCTACTGATCGTTTTACCGATGCCAATTTTGCAGTCTTTGGCCGACCTGTTTTCTTTTGACATCGACAAGTACTTGGAAGCAGAAGACGAAACAGCCACCAGCGCAGCAAGCAAACCATCGCTCCCAGCCGATGTGCGCGATTACTTAACGAGCATCAACAATCGGCTGGAAAACCCAATCGACGCGCTAGTTGAAGACTGTGGGCCGATTCGGGCAAGATTTGCAGAAATCGAACATTACCTGCCCGAAGAACTCGTCCACGCATTAACCCCCGCAGCATATCTGGAATCCCATAGATTTAAACTCATCAAGCTTAGACAGCGCATAGCTGATCGCGCTGACCAACAGAAGACTACCGAAGACATCCAAGCCGATCGGCTATTAGCCCAAGCAGAGAAGAAAAAGCTTGATGACATGGCCGCTGCCCCCCAAGAGCTCCAACCTAAGTTAGACCAGCTGAAGAAAAAGGAGGCCGATTTGCTGGCAGAACTTGAAAGAGTTCGTAAGGACCTTATAGCAACAGAATCCCAGCTAATCGGCCTACCGCAAGCCATCCAAGACCAAGAGGCCAAGGTTGCAGCGACAGTGCGTCAAGTCATTCATCGGCGCAAGAACCTGAAGACCATCCCGGGCTCCGATGAAGATGACATCCGTGCTATCAATGAGATTGATCAGATCCGCCTGCACGCAATTGAAGTGATCCAAAAATTCTTGTAAATCTTAAACCTTCGTAACTGACGATTCTCTGGAACATGCCGATCACCCTTCTGCTGTCATATAATCTGATCGGCTCTGCTACTTATCCCTTTCAACCCTGATAATATCTCTGCTTGTTTAATCTAAAGGCGATATCGATTGATATCGGCTGTCTTTAGGCGATGTAGAAAAACATCGGCTCTCTGAATTGCTTAGAAATCGGCTGCACTTAAACCGATTCAAGAGTTAACCCAAACACTGGGATAGTACTTCTTGAGATATTTTCCGTTAAGCGCTTTAGCAAACTCTGTCCCATCAAGATCCTCTAACACATAGGCATTACCAGGCACACAGCGATTAATCCGATAGGGCCCTTCCCAATTAGGCGACCATTTTCCAAACTTATTATCTCTGGACCCGACCGGTAAAATCAACTTCCACACGAGATCTCCCTCGGCAAACGACTTATTCACCACCTTTTTGTTGTAATGCCGAGCTGCCTTAGCCTTATTTTCCTTGATCCTCTCCAACGCCCTCAACCGATTCTGAGCTAAATCTTCAAGTTCATCTGTCATTAAGTTATAATAATCATCGGCTATCAACTGATTCTGCAAAGAAATTCTTCTAGAGCCGATGTTAGTTTCCCATGGTAAAACCGCCTCATGTCCATATACTAACTGATACGGCGGCACCCGAGTAGATCCATGACATGCCATCCGATAGGCCCATAGTGAATCGGCTAATGTAGTATGCCATCGCCGTGGCTGCTCATCAATTTTCCGCTTAATCAACTTGATCAAACTCTTGTTAGAAGCTTCTGCTTGTCCATTGGCCTGAGCATAATAAGGCGACGAATTTAATAGCTTAATTCCCATACTGGCAGCAAACTGTTGAAACTCATCAGACACAAAGATAGACCACTGATCAGTAGTTATCGTCTGAGGAATTCCAAACCGATAAATAATATGCTCTTTTACAAACTCGATCGCCTCCTTGGACGTAACTCCCTTCAAAGGAACCGCCTCTACCCACTTGGTAAAATAATCCGTTGCCGCCAATATGAACTTATGCCCTTTACTTGATGGAGGAAAAACCTGGCCGATCATGTCAATTCCCCAACCTCTGAACGGCCATGGTTTGATGATAGGATTCATAGCCGATGCTAGTGCTCGCTGTATATTTCCAAATTTCTGGCAATCCTGACACCCTTTATAATACCTAAAACAATCCTCCAGCATTGTCGGCCAAAAATACCCCACTCTTCTCAGCAACCACTTCATCTTATGAGCCGACTGATGAGTCCCACAGACGCCTTCATGCACCTCACACATAACCACTTTGGCTTCTTCCAAATTCAGGCACCTAAGCAGAACTCCCTCAAAAGTCCGATAATACAACTCCCCATCAAGCAGCACATATTTAGTAGCTTTATACCGAATTTTCTTGGAAACTGATTGCGACGGATTTTGCAAGTAATCAACTAACTCCTGTCTCCAGTCATCGGCCTTGTTCTGGATGTCAATATCGGCTATCTCAACCTCAACTTGCCTATTCAGCCGCTACCCTGAAGCAATCTGCGCAAGATCATTGGCTTCTAAATTCTGCTCCCTGGGAATATGATCTATTGATACTATCTTGAAATCTCTTAACAAATCCGTACACTCCTCATAATATGACCTCAAAACGTCATCCCTGCACTCATATTCTCCAGACAACTGTTTGACCACCAACAAAGAATCGCCAATTATCTCTATGACATCGGCTCCGATCTCCTTTAAGAGTTGAAGTCCTTTTAGCACCGCCTCGTACTCTGCCTGATTATTAGTCCGATAAGGCTTAATTGTAAAAACAAACTCAAAACTTGCCCCCCGAGGCGATATGATAACTAAGCCGATACCAGATCCATGCATGCAAACCGATCCATTGAAAAACAAAGTCCATGGGATCGGCTGTACATAATCTTCTTGAGCCCCTCTGTGTTGCACAATAAAATCGGCCACTGCCTGTCCCTTAATCGCCTTAGCCGATTCATACCTCAAGTCGAATTCTGTCAAAGCAAAAACCCACTTGCCAACTCGCCCTTTCAAGACTGGAGCCGACAACATATATTTGACCACATCGGCCTGGCAAACTACTGTACACTCAGCCGATAGGATGTAATGCCTTAACTTTGTACACGAGAAATATAAACATAGGCATAATTTCTCCACCGCAGGATATCTCGTTTCAGCATCCAAAAGTCTTCTACTCAGATAAAACACAACTCGCTCTTTGCCTTCAAATTCTTGGATCAAAACAGAGCCGATGGACCTCTCATCAGCCGACAAGTATAACCTGAACGGCACTCCTTTCTGCGGCGGAATCAAAATAGGCGGGGAACTAAGATAATTCTTGATCTCGTCAAACGCCTTCTGCTGCGCTGCCCCCCACACAAATTCTTGATTGGCCTTCAACTTCAACAACGGCGTGAAGGACTCAATTCTCCCTGATAAATTTGATATAAATCTTCTCACAAAATTAATCTTGCTGATCAACGATTGCAACTCTGTCTTATTGCTTGGTGGCTCTGTAGTCTTAATGGCTCTGATACTTCGCTGACTAACTTCAATCCCTCGCTCATGAACCATAAAACCCAAAAATTGCCCAGCCGATACACCAAAAGCGCACTTATTGGGATTCATTCTTAGTCCGTATTTCTTGGCTCTCTCCAGCACTTTTTGTAGATCGGCTATATGGCTTTCCTCACTTTTAGACTTGACCACCACATCATCAATATAAATTTCTACCAATAAGCCGATGAGATCATGAAATATATAATTCATCGCTCTTTGATAAGTCGCACCGGCACTTTTCAATCCAAACGTCATTACTACCCACTCATACAGGCCGATAGCTCCAGGACACCGAAACGCAGTCTTATGTATGTCTTCTTCAGCCATAAAAATCTGATTGTATCTGCATTGCCATCATGAAGCTGATAATCTTGTGACCTGAGCTGCATCTACCAACAAATCCGCTATCGGCATTGGGTATTCATCCTTAGGGTAGCTTTATTTAGATCCCGGAAATCAATACATATCCTCAATTTCCCATTTTTCTTCTCCACCGGGACGATATTAGAAACCCACTCAGCATATCGGCATGGTCTTATAACCTTGGCATCGTACAACCTTGTGATCTCCGCCTTGATCGGCTCATATAATTCTGCCTTGAATCTCCTTGGAGCCTGCTTGAATGGCCGATATCCTGGTTTAATAGGCAGCCGATGTTCAACAATCGATCGGCTTAATCCTGGCATCTCATGGTACTCCCAGGCAAAACAATCCCGATACTCCTTCAGCAACGCTATCAATTCCTCTCGTAGTTCAGGACTTAACTTTTTTGCTTATGTACATCGGCCTTGGCTTATCTCCTGGTCCTATATCAATCTCTTCCAAATCATCAGCCGACGTAAATCCTTGCCCCAATTTCCCCTCAAAATCTTCAATAGAGCCCATCAAAGTAATAATTCAGAGCCGACTTGCTGGATCGGCTTGTATTCCCCTGGCTAGTAACCTTGAGATAGTCCGCCTTCCCAAACTCTCCCGGATAGGCAGTCAACAACCATCAGCTTCCCAGACTGGTAGATCGTCATGGCATATTGGTCGACCGATCTGCTAGCCATTACCTCGACTTGATCTCCCTGGACACTGTATCAGACATTGATGCATTGCGCAGAGTTACGCAACCGTTTGCGTGAATCCAATCCCTGCTGAGGAGCAAGCTGTACGACCCCTTCCCGTCATGACGAAAAACGTAGTTGGCAATGTCTTTTTTCCCTGTTAGCTTCCACGTTCAATACACCTTTCGCTCTGATGAATTTCCCCCGAAGTCTTTAAGCACCATATTTGTCTTTTGATCAGATCTTCGGTGTCTTTCCCCAACTTTCGGAATGTGGTATGAGGCATGAGATTAACCGCGGCCCCTCCATCAACTAACATCTTGGTCATCGGCTTTCCATTCACGTAACCCTTGATGTTATAACTGGCTTTAGGTGCCGATGCTCTGACTCCTTTAGGTTTATCAAATAGCTTGGTCAGGTTGTAATGGTTTAACTTGAGTGAAAATTTTCCTTCTCCGCCTTCTCATCTGATGAGAAGCCTATACTCCCTAGGCAGAAAGAAAACCATGTCCACCAGAGCTGATGCATCTTCATCGTCCTTCCTCTTACTCGCCAAACTTGTTGTCCCTTGGGACGATGATCGGCTTCCTCCTGATCTTGGCGCTGCTCTTCCTTTTGCTCTCGTGTCGTAACCGTTGTGCCCTTCTCTTCTGATCTTCGTGAATATTTGCCAGCGGGGCACTAGGACACCACTGAGGATTCTGACCTGTTTCTCATAATGCTTCTTCTTCATCCTTCTTACAAAGAACTCTTCATGGAATCGGCCCTAGTCAGCTATGAACGATGCTTTTTCCCAAACGGCCGATCTTCGTGAAAACCTCTGCTGCTGATCACGGCGATTTACTGCACTGCTACACTCGGGGCAATTTTCAACTTGATGGCAGTTCATCCTTGATCCCAGCAGAATCGAAGAATGGCAGTCCCAGTTGTGGATTATATTGCTCTGGTTCATCCCTCTGTTCTTCATATCTTGAATATTCTTTCTATCATGCTCCGATGAAGTAATTCCTTGACTTTTGTACCTTTGATGTCTTGCTCCATCGGCCTGATCCCTTGATGATGACCCGCAAGACCATGTTTACGGGGAACGGGTGCCCATCTATCTTCATCGGCTTCTTGTCTTCAAACTTGATTCGTCCTTGTCAACAGCCAACTGAATTTGTTGCCCCAAAAAACCTTGCACTCGTTAGTATGGTGCGATATCGCATTGTGCCACTTGCAATATTTTCTTCTTCTTTAGTTCTTCGGCTGATGGGAATCACGTGGTTTGGGGCAATTGTATTGCTTCTCCTTGTAACAACAAGAGTCAAAGATTTTATCGGCCTTACTAACATCAAAATCATACCGTTCCTCCTTGCCGAATATCTTTGACCCACGGCATATACTGCGACTTCCTTGTTCCTGCCCACTCCGCCAATCCCAACTTCAGCATCGGATTCCTCATCAATCTGAGTCCGATGAATAGACCTTGAACCTGAGCAACCCTCCTGTACTTGTCCTTTTTTCGCCTCTTGAAATCGTCTTTCATGAGCCGATACCTTCTGTACCAGGTGCCGACAGGGATTCAAACTCTTGTGAAGAAAAATCTTCCTTAATCAGGTGCAGCAGACCCTGAAAAGCCAGATCGGCCAGATGCCCATCACTCAGGTTCAAACTATAACACGGTTTCTGATATCCCGAAATCGCTGAATATATTCCGGTACTGTTTCATCTGGTCGTTGCTTAACCGATGTCAAATCTGACAGTCTCAACTCATGAATTCCAGCAAAGAAATATTTGTGAAACTGTTTCTCTAGATCGGCCCACCCCGAACAGAATTCGCGGTAATGAGGAGAACCATGTAAAAGCCGATCCAGATAGTGATAGGGGAAAAAACCTAACCCTCAGGGCCTCTTCAGCCGATGCCTCCCCGCACTGTGCCAGGAATCGGCTGACATGTTCTACTGTAGACGTGTTGTCCTGCCCTGAAAACTTAGAAAAATCCGGGACCCTGTATCGGTGTGGTAACGGAACCCTGTCAAACCACTCAGGATATGGGTGCCGATACATGAATGCTTGTTCCTTGGGCTTGATCCCGAATTGCTCCCTTACTATCTCTTCAACCCGTGCCGATAAGTCTTATTCTCTTACATTCTCCTGTTGATACTGCTGATACTGTATCGGCGGGGTTGGTTGCCGATTCTGTCTGTGATACTCCCTCTGGTAAGTACCTGGATCGGCTCCGCCTCCTGGATAATTCTGCCGATATCCTCCATAGTAGGCAGTCCAATGGTACCCAGCAGGAATATCTTGTTGCCCCCCAGCCTGGTTCTGTGTAAACATATGCTCTGGTATATCTCTGTTGATGTTGTAAGCAATCTGAGTTGGTTCGACCTTCGGTGGGAGGTAAACAGGACCCCGAGTTGGTTCTTGGGCAATTGATCCATCAACAGTCTTCTTGATGAGGTTATGTAATGTATTTACCAAGATCCCCGACTGATTAATAAGCACGTGGTGTATAGCCTCATTGACCATCTCCTGCAAATGTTTAATCGGTGGGCTCTCGGGTTGTGTATGGCTCGATTCGCCAACCAATACTGGCTTCGGAAACTGGGTTTTCTGAATCGGCCCTTGCCTTGTCATACTGAAGGATTCTAGGCACAGCTTCTGGAAATTTGTCATGGTCTGTTCAACTTGCTGTTTTTGTTCTTCAGTTAGATCTTCCATGGTGACCGGAATTACGTTGTCCGTCTTGACTTCTTTTCCGGCCATGTTGAAATCTTGATTGAAACTGTGTTTGTTGAAACTTCGGTCCCACCAGGCGTGCCAAAAGCGTGTTGACGCCGAAAACCCGCCGAGGGCCGTCCGGCGTCTGGGTGACACGCGAAGGCCTGGGAGATCTGCTTAGCTCCAGTGCAGGTCCTAAAGTCTTGAGGTTCGTAGGCGTGCCAGTCAATTTGACCCTGTAATTGACAAGGAGAAAGAAATGTTAAATTCACGAGCCAATCGGCTGGAAGCCGGCTTGGACTCATCTCATCGGCCGATGGCCGATACGCACTATAGCACTTATACATCGGCTTAGAGCCGATGATGGCAGGAGCAACAGCATGATAATGAACAAATATCGCGCTAGCCGATCATCGAAGGGATACTCGAAAACCGGCTATAAACTTGATAAAATAACCAATCATAATGCATAGGTGAATAAATCAAATAAATCCTAGCCGATCATAGTTTAGTGTTACTGGTATTGTCGTGAAACTCCCGTGCCCGGGCTCTTGCTCCTATCGGTCCCCGGGGTCTTCATCCGCTGTCCGGGCCCATGCCCGGGTCTTACCTAAGCTCGTGCCCGGGATCTCGCCTGGGGTCGTGCCCGGGAACCTGCTTATACTTGTACTTGGATCGGCAGAATAAACCCATCGGCTAGTCCTTAGCCGATCGTAACAATAATACATGCAAGAATATATAACAAAGCATGCAATAACATAAATAATAGATAATTGATGAGCCAGCCGACTACTGAACAGAGCGAGTATAGAATAAGACAATGAATAAATGTAGTCAGCTTCAACAGATAACTTATCGGCTAAGCACTCCGATAACACCATCGCACAACACCATCGGCTCATCAAGAGTAAAGCTATTATCGTCAGTCTAGTAGATCGGACCCAACCGTTGCAGCACAGACCGATGATGATAAAGATACCTCGATGGGCCGATAGATATAATTCGATCGTGATGAACATAACTTACCGGCTATACACCCCGATAAGACGCCTGCACACAAAGCATCGGCCTTGCAGGATCGACTTATCACTAGCAGTTCAGTAGGTCGGACCCAACCGATGCAGCACGAACTGATGATAAATCGCTCCCAGTAAGCCGATACGATCTATGCACGCGTGATGTGATATACCTAATCAATCTATGAGGTCAAACTGAACTGATGCAGCCATAGATAAAGTAGATATATCGTGGTAAGCCGACTACCATAAACCGACTAGAATATCGGACCTAACCGAGGAAGTCCTAGCCGATAGGTAGCCGGGGTGACGAGACTTACCCTCTTGCAGGAGTTCGGACCTAACCGATGCAGCCCGGCTGGAGAAGCAGGATCCCGTCGAAGGGGTGGCGATGCGCCGAATTTGTATTGATCGTTGTGATGATTTACAAGGCACCCGGGCATATGTATATATACCGCGAGTTGACATAGTCCTGATAGGACACGATACATGATTTCCTATCTATAACAGAAAACGCTAACTAATCCTGACCGGACACGAGGTCAGGTTTCCTAAAGATAAACACCTGCCTAACTAATAGGTACAGTAAATAATTGCCAAGTAACGGTCTTCACGGCTCCTTCCCGATTCCGGTCTTTTCTCCGTCAGTTGACTGTAATCTCTCCTTTGACCGAATCTGATACAGGGCCTTACCAAATTTTGGCGTTAACAAGACCATAGCATGGCAGTTAACTATTTTATCTATAAATTAGGTTGCTTTAATGATTTTTAGGAAACCTGATCTCTGTCCGATCAGGGCTTGTTAATTTTCCTTTTATAGATAGGAAACTCCTGTTTCGTATTCGATCAGGACTGTATCAACTCGGGGTATAAATATGTATGCTCGGGGACCATGTAAACTATCTCACAGATCAATACAACTTCGGCGCATCGCCACCCTTTTCGATGGGTTCTTGCTTCTCGAGCCGGGCTGCATCAGTTAGGTCTGAACTCCTGCGAGAGGGTAAGTCTCGTTACCCCGACTACCTTATCGGCTAGGACTTCCTTGGTTAGGTCCGATATTCTAGCTGATCTACGGTAGTCGGCTTACCACGGTGTATCTATTCTGTCTATGGCTGCATCAGTTAAGTTTGATTTCTTAGGCCAAGTGGATATATCACATCACACGTGCGTAGATTTATCAGCTTACTGGGTGTAATTTATCGTCAGTTTGTGCTGCATCGGTTGGGTCCGACCAACTAAACTGCTAGTGATAAGTTATTCCTGCTAGGTTGATAGATTTTATGCAGGCGTCTTATCGGGATGTATAGCCGATAAGTTATCATATAGTCCATCACGATTGCATTAGATCCATCGGCTCATCGAGGTTCTTTTATCATTATTAATCTGTGCTGCATCAGTTAAGTTTGACCTACTAGATTGATAATGATGGATTTATCCTTGTTAAGCCGATGGGTGTTTATGCGATGTTTTATCGGAGTGCCTAGCGATAAGTTATCTTTCAATAGATAAAGCCGACTGCATTGTCTTGATTATTATTCTGCCTATCTATTCTATCATCGGCTTTTAGCCGATGTCCAAGTGTTTTTTCGGCAGTCGGCTGGCTTATTATTTGCTTATAGCATCATTGGCTTCTAGCCGATGTACAAGTTATTATCGGCAATCGGCTGGAGGAATTCTATATCGACTGGTTGGCCGATTGGATCAATGATCTAACTTTTTCTATCTCCTTGTCAATTGCGGGGTCAAATTGACTGGCACGTCTACGAACCTCAAATTTAGGACCTACACTGGAGCTAAGCAGATCTCCCAAGCCTTCGCGTGTCTAGTGCGCCGAACCATATCATCAGCTCGTTCTGAACACTGCCGGTGATTTTCGGTGTCAACACGTTTTTGGCACGCTCGGCGAGACACAGAACTTCGACATGGCTAGAAAGGAGGTCAGCACAAACAATATAATCCTAGTCACAATGGAAGACTTGACCGAAGAACAAAGACAACAAGTGGAGCAGAACATTGCTGAATTTCAGAAGCTTTGTCTAGAATCCTTCGGTATGACAGATCAAGGGCCAATTCAGAAGTCACAATTACCAAAACTTGTTCTGGTTGGCGAATCGAGCCATACATCGCCTACAAGTTCACAGAAGCCACTTCAAGAGATGAATAATGAAGCAGTTCACCATGCATTCATCAATCAATCTGGGATATTGGTGAACATATTACAGAGCTTGATCATGAAGGCAGTGGAGCCGATTCAACTAGCTGGGGGGCAACAAGATGGAATTCCTCAAGGATATCATCAAACTGCATACTATGGGGGGCATCAACAAAGTTATCCAAGAGCTGTCCCTGAGTATAATTATCAGAGAGGATATCAGAGGCAGAATCGGCTACCAACTCCACCTCTGCATTATCACGTCGAAGATCCAAGGGAAAAAGATTGGATAGCAAGAATCACAGAGGTGGTGAGAGAACAATTCGGCCTAAAACCAAAGGAGGAAACATTTATGTATCAGCATCCATATCCGGATTGGTTTGATAGAGTTCCGTTGCCGTGCCGATATAGAGTACCAGACTTCTCCAAATTCTCAGGGCAAGATGATGTATCTACAGTGGAGCATGTCAGCCGATTTTTGGCTCAGTGTGGGGAGGCATCGGCTGAAGAAGCTTTGAGAGTTAGATTTTTCCCGCTATCATTGTCCGGATCGGCCTTCGCATAGTTTTCTTCGTTACCACCAAATTCAGTTTGGGGTTGGGCCGATTTGGAAAAGCAATTCCACAAATATTTCTTTACTGGGGTTCAGGAGATGAGTTTAACAGATTTAACATCGGTAATACAGAAGCCGGATGAATCAGTCGCAGAATATATCTAGCGGTTTCGTGATGTTAGAAGCCGATGTTATAGTTTAAGTCTAGATGAAGCACAGCTGGCCGAGTTAGCATTCCAAGGTTTGTTGGCTCCGATCAAGGAAAGATTTTCATCACAAGATTTTGAGAGCCTAGCACACCTAGTACAGAAGGTATCGGCTCATAAAAGCCGATTTCAAGAGGCTTGGAGGAATTGCTGAAGCCCAAATAGAAGAATTTCGAAGTTCGATAACAAACTCTGAAATTGGGGGGCATGTGTTAACACCAAAATTTGGTACGGTTCGTTATCATGTTCAGTTAGGGAAAGAGGCTATATTAGCCGATGGAAGCTAATCTTCTAGAAGCCGAATTCAGGAAGGAATCGTGAAGACCATAGCATGGCAGTTAACTATTTTATCTATAAATTAGGTAGCTTTAATGATTTTTAGAAAACCTGATCTCGTGTCCGATCAGGGCTTGTTAATTTTCCTTTTATAGATAGGAAACTCTTGTTTCGTATTCGATCAGGACTGTATCAACTCGGGGTATAAATACGTATGCCCGGGGACCATGTAAACTATCTCACAGATCAATACAACTTCGGCGCATCACCACCCTTTTCGACGGTTCTTGCTTCTCGAGCCGGGCTGCATCAGTTAGGTCCGAACTCCTGCGAGAGGGTAAGTCTCGTTACCCCGACTACCTTATCGGCTAGGACTTCCTCAGTTAGGTCTGATATTCTAGCTGATCTACGGTAGTCGGCTTACCACGGTGTATCTATTCTGTCTACGGCTGTATCAGTTAAGTTTGATCTCTTAGGCCGAGTGGATATATCACATCACGCATGCGTAGATTTATTAGCTTACTGGGTGTAATTTATCGTCAGTTTGTGCTGCATCGGTTGGGTCCGACCTACTAAACTGCTAGTGATAAGTTATTCCTGCTAGGTTGATGATTTTATGCAGGCGTCTTATCGAGATGTATAGCCGATAAGTTATCATATAGTCCATCACGATTGCATTAGATCCATCGGCTCATCGAGATTCTTTTATCATTATTAATCTATGCTGCATCAGTTAAGTTTGACCTACTAGATTGATAATGATAGATTTACCCTTGTTAAGCCGATGGGTGTTTATGCGATGTTTTATCGGAGTGCCTAGCCGATAAGTTATCTTTCAATAGATAAAGCCGACTGCATTGTCTTGATTATTATTCTGCCTATCTATTCTATCATCGGCTTTTAGCCGATGTCCAAGTGTTTTTTCGGCAGTCGGCTGGCTTATTATTTGCTTATAGCATCATCGGCTTCTAGCCGATGTACAAGTTATTATCGGCAATCGGCTGGAGGAATTCTATATCGACTGGTTGGCCGATTGGATCAATGATCTAACTTTTTCTATCTCCTTGTCAATTGCGGGGTCAAATTGACTGGCACGCCTACGAACCTCAAATTTAGGACCTGCACTGGAGCTAAGCAGATCTCCTAGGCCTTCGCGTGTCTAGTACGCCGAACCATATCATCGGCTCGTTCTCAACGCTGCCGGTGATTTTCGGTGTCAACACACCCGGGACGCTATCCACTCGTCCTAGACCTGGTTGTCAAGAATATCAAGTTGAAGAAGGTGCTCATAGATGGAGGCAGCGCACTCAACATCCTATTTGCCAAGACCCTGGACGAGATGAAGATTCCTCGTTCAGATCTGCGGCCGAGTACGGTGCCCTTCCATGGGATAATTCCTGGCCTCTCTTCAACACCACTCGGGCAGATTACCTTGCCAGTAACATTCGGCACGCAGGATAACTTCCACACAGAAAACATCTGCTTCGAGGTCGCCGACTTCGAGACTATGTACCACGCCATACTCAGATGACCAACGCTCGCCAGATTCATGGCGGTACCGCATTATACATATATGGTGCTCAAGATGCCAGGGCCAGCAGGAGTCCTCTCACTATGCAGCGATGTCAAGCAAGCCTTCACCTGCGACAAGGAGAGTTGCAAATTGGCTCAATCACAAGAGGCGACAGTCGGGCGCGACAGCATCCGGCAAGCCGTCACAGCAGAAGTCGAGCAAGATCCAGTTCCGGCCAAGAAAGCAGCGAAGTCGGGAATTTCAGCAGACTCGGACACAGAGAAGATCCCCCTGGACCCTTCTGACCCTTCCAAGACTGCCCTAGTCGGGACCAGACTCGACCCCAAATAGGAAGACGCGCTCGTCACCTTCCTCCAAGCCAACAAGGATATCTTCGCGTGGAAACCGTCTGACATACCGGGCGTACCAAGGGAGGTGATCGAGCACGCTCTAAACATGAAGACAGACGCCAAGCTAGTCAAACAACAGTTGCGCCGCTTCGCTCAAGACCGAAAGGATGCTATCCGGGAAGAGATTACAAAACTTCTCACTGCTGGGTTCATCAAAGAGGTCTATCACCCGGATTGACTGGCAAACCCAGTTCTGGTCCAGAAGAAAAATGGTAAATGGCGCATGTGCGTCGACTACACTGATCTCAACAAGGTGTGCCCCAAGGACCCGTTTGGTTTACTAAGAATAGACCAGGTGGTGGACTCAACTGCAGGGTGCAACCTTCTCAGCTTTCTCGACTGTTACTTGGGATACCACTAAATTAGCTTGAAAGAAGAGGACTGTCTCAAGACATCTTTTATCACACCGTTTGGAGCGTACTGCTACATCACCATGCCGTTTGGTTTGAAAAACGCTGGAGCAACGTATCAACAGGCAATTCAGCGGTGTCTACACACTCAGATCAGGCGCAACGTGGAAGCCTACATCAACGACGTGGTGATCAAGACTAAGACCAATGAAGACCTCATCGCTGACCTGGAAGAAACCTTCCTCAATCTTCGAAGATTCAAGATGAAGTTGAACCCGGAAAAATGCGCCTTCGGTGTGCCATCCGGCAAGCTGCTCGGCTTCATCATCTCACATCACGGCATTGAGGCCAACCCTGAGAAAGTCAACGCAATAATGAATATGGCTCCCCCGACTAACCAGAAGGACATCCAGAAGCTGACAGGCTACATGGCGGCACTTAGCCGGTTTATTTCCTGACTGGGCGAATGGGGCATGCCCTTTTTCAAATTGTTGAAGAAAGCCGACGACTTCCAGTGGACTCCCGAAGCCCATCAAGCCATTGAAGACTTCAAGAAATTTCTCACATCACCCCCCGTGTTGGCGTCACCCATGCCCCAAGAACCGCTAATGCTATATCTGGCGGCAACTACTCAGGTAGTCAGCACGGTGCTGGTGGTCGAGCGATCTGAACTGGGTCACATCCAAAAAATACAACGGCCAGTTTACTTTGTTAGCGAGGTCCTTGCCGACTCAAAAATGAGATATCCATAGGTCCAAAAGCTACTTTATGGCCTACTCATCACTGTCCGAAAGCTGGTGCATTATTTTCAAGCACATCAAGTCACGGTGGTCACATCGTTTCCACTCGGGGACGTCCTACACAACCGCGAGGCCACCGGCCGAATCGCTAAATGGGCACTCGAGTTGATGGCGTTCGACATCACCTTTCAGCCACGGACAGCAATCAAATCACAAGCTCTAGCCGACTTCGTGGCCGAGTGGACAGAAGTTCACCTACCTACATCAACAGAAAAGCTAGAGTACTGGACAATGTACTTCGACGGTTCTCTACGGATCGGCGGCGCTGGGGCTGGCGTCGTACTGACGTCGCCCACTAGTGAAAAACTCAAGTATGTTTTACAGATCCACTTCTCGGCTTCCCACAACGTCGCCGAGTACGAGGCACTTATCCACGGGGTCCGCATTGCTATATCACTCGACATTCGCTAACTGGTTGTGCGTGGGGACTCTCAACTCATGGTGAACCAAGTCATGAAGGACTGGACATGTCTCAACAACACCATGGCGGCATACTGTCAGGAGGTCCGCAAGCTAGAAAACAAATTCGACGGGCTGAAGATAACACATGTCCTACGACAATACAATGATGCTACATACGAACTAGCAAACATGGGATCCAAGCGAGAAGCAGTCCCGACTGGAATCTTTGTCGAGCAACTCAACGAGCCATCAGTCAAGAAGAAACCGGCACCGGAGCAGTCGGGAGGCGAACCTACCCCGGCTACAATGAGGTGCTGCACATATGTCAAGACTGGCAGACTCCTGTTCTCAAATTCCTCCTAGACGATGAACTCCCAAACGACCGCAGTCAGGCCGAACAAGTCAAACGTCGAAGCAAGAGCTTCCTGCTAGTCGGAGAAGACCTGTACCGAAGAAGTGCATTCGATGTCCTCATGCGCTATGTCACCACCGAGGAGGGCAAGCAAATCCTACAGTCAATTCACTCGGGCATATGTGGCAACCACGCCGCATCCTGGACGTTAGTCGGAAAGGCTTACCGGCAGGGATTTTTCTGGCCAACAGCAATAACAGACGCTAAGGACATTGTTCGCACATGCGAAGGTTGCCAGTTCTACACACGACAAACCAATCTCCCAGCCCAAGAACTCCAAACAATCCCTATCTCCTGGCCATTCGCAGTATGGGGGCTTGACATGGTCGGCCCCTTCAAGAAAGCGCCAGGGTGGTTCACACATCTATTCGTCACAGTTGACAAGTTCACCAAGTGGATTGAGGCTAAACCCGTTGCAACAATAACAGCGGCACGAGCAAAGGACTTCATCATGAGTATACTATACCGATTCGGGGTCCCTAACCGCATCATCACCGACAACGGTACTCACTTCACGGGCGGCGTATTCCAAGACTTCTGTGAAGATTTTGGCATCAAGATCTGCTACGCATCTGTGGCACACCCACGGAGCAACGGACAGGTTGAATGAGCCAACAGTATGGTCTTACAAGGTATCAAGGCCAGGATATTCAACCGACTACAACCATATGCGGGCTGGTGGGTACAAGAACTCCCATCTATTCTTTGGTCTCTCAGAACCACGGTTAGTCGAGCAACAGGGCAATCCCCTTTCTTCCTGGTGTACGGTGCTGAGGCCATGCTACCTACCAAGTTATAGTTCGGCTCTCCGCGAGTTCGGGCTTACTCAGAAGACATCTCCAATAATACCCGATTGATCGAATTAGATTAGTTGAAAGAAGCAAGGGACATCACAACAATCCAGTCAGCAAGGTATCTACAAAGCCTGCGTCACTACCACAATCGCAATGTCCATGGCTGCACCTTTTTGGTCGGGGATCTCGTCTTGAGGAAAATACAAACCACCAAAGACAGGCACAAATTATCCCCAATTTGGGAAGGGCCGTTCATTATAGCTGAGATCATGCGGCCAGGCGCCTACCGACTGAAGACCGAAGACAGTGCCCTTATCAGCAACTCATGGAATATAGAATAGCTACGTCCTTTCTATACCTGAGTTTTACTTTTTTCCATGTGTACAGTTCTTTCTCGACTCACTACGCCGCTTGTTCCAACCGAGTAGTGAGTCGGGGGCTGCATGTATCATATGTGCTTTGTCAATAATATACGAGCCTGTGTTACTTAAGTTATGAAGTTTACTACAACTTTATTACGTTTGCCCAAGTACAGCTTTCTGGTGAACGATTTTTGTTAAGTTCTTATAGACTAACTTGGCGTAGACTATATAGTCAGGTAAAACTAATGACAACTGAGTAACAACTTAGGCTTGGTGGCATTGCACATATATTTACACATGTACTCACAAAAGTTTCTGCATACCGACTACATGATATATTGCTCTTACAGACCCAGGTCTCGGGTGATTATTTTCATAGTCGGCCTTGCCCCGGCTATCAGCTCCAGAGCCTCCTCAGGCGTCGTCTCCTCGGCAAACCCCTCCCCGATGGCTTCAATGTCTGCCCTTGGGTAGATGGATTTGGTCATCGCCAGGGTCTGGGCCACGCCGGCAATAACACGCTCATCTGAGTACCTTTTCAGGGCACTCGGTGCATCTTCAAGGCACGCCTTTACTTGGGGGATCCTGGTGCAGCTGGTTCCCACGGGGCAAGGATCTATAAGGTCAAGGAGCCCTTTCATTGACTCAACGAGGGTCTCCCGTGACCACTGCACAAGTCTTATCTCCTCTCTGTAAGCCTCAAATTGGGCCTGGGAATTGACTCTTGCAGCTGCCCAGGTTCACCGACGAGTAAACTCGTTAGGCAAAACGGCAGACGGAGCAGTAAATGGATTGGTTAAAGTCACTGTCAGGGCGGAGGCTTACTTTTGTAGTCGGCCTCCCACTTGGCTGCGGCCTTCTCTAGTTCGTCTTTTTCGTCTTCAAGCTTGGCGGTGGCCTTCTTCAGATCGGCCTTTTCTTGCTCGAGCTTGGCATTGGCCTTTGTCAGATTGGCCTCGCTTCTTTCAAGCTCGGCCCTGGCTCTCTCGGTCTCGCTCCAGCTGGACTTTCTCCTCTTGTCGGGCCTCCAACTTGGCTTTGAGGGCTGCACATCAAAACAGTCAAGAACTCAGCATGGCAGTCAGGACGCAACTGGGCAGTCGGCAGACAACATAGCTGGAGGAATTACAACAAGGGCTTGGTCAGGAAGGTCTATGTGGGCAACTTACCTCTGATCTTCTTGGCTTGGTCCCACTTTTCAGTCCTGAGCTGAGCAACGGCATCCCTCAGCCAAGTCTCTCGCCCCTCCAACGTGGCCTTCAGCTCCTGAAGCTGGTCCAATTCTTGGAGGTGAGGGGCGACCTCGGTCAGGACCTCGTTCATTTTCTCGGTGTGGTCAACGAGTTTCTGAGAAAAGCAAGTCAGAGCAAAGTCAATTCAAGACGCTACACAAGGAAGACTATCAAATCCCCAGCACGACGAAGACGACACCTGAATCCCCTGGGAGGCGGTGATCGTGGCCTGGAGCAAGCCCTCAAGCTCCTTTCTCGCCGCGGTCTTGTCATGCTTGTACCTTTTCGCGGTTCCATCAGGCGCCGTCCAGTGGAATGTCCTGGCGAACTTACGCGATGGCACTTCAATCCTAGGGAGGGTCAGCACTTCAGGCGGCGACAACGACGATGACGACGACAATGACCATGACGGCGATGGAGTCATGGCCCCCACCTCGGCGGCCCCTGCGGCTTCCGGAGCTGGCTCAGGGGCTGACTCGGGAGCTCCGGCAAGGGCTTCAACAACAGGCGTTGGCTTGGGGGCTGGGTCGGCAGCTTCGGTAACCACTCCTTGGTCGGACGGCGCCGGCGGCCCTGCAGTCGGGACCATCTTGGTCTCCGTGACTGGGATGGCCTCTGGCTCGGCAGGTATGCTCGCAGGCACCGGCTCGGCTGGGGCAGGCTCAACGATTAGAGCGGCCGGTGCGGTCTCCTTAAGATCGATATCGACGTGTTTCTTGCATAACAAGTCAGACATCAAGACACTGCTACAGCGGACAAGAATTCTAGAAGATCCAAAACAGCTCACCTCTTGGAGAACTTAAGTTTCCCACCGGGTGATCCAGGCCCCGGTGGCGCGCTGCGACTGGCTGCCAAGCCAGTCAGCGCGGCAGTTGGTGGTGGCGTTCTCTCCCGAGTCAGCCTCATTTGCGGCATGGCTGGCTTAGATGCTTGGGTACTCGGCGGCACTTGCCCTAACCGCGTGCTCGGTGACACCCTCTACGGGCTCGACCATGTTGAGCTTGGCTGCGCTGGTCCCGGTCTAGGACTTGCTGGCCTAGGTGCTGCGCCAGCTGTGTCCCTTATCCTCAGGCTTCCTGCCGTGGCACTTGGCGTCATGGTCTTCTTGCCCCGATACGTAACTGGTCTTTTTCCCGTTCTCTTGGAGTCGGGTTGGGCGGCAGAAGGACTCCTCGGCCTCTTCTTCGACTTGGAGGCCGACAACGGGAGGGAGTCATCATCAAACTCCTCACACCACTACAGATGATTCAACAATGTAATCACACAATGCTAGGCAAGCATAGATACAAGTCCACAGACATTCATTACAGAAGAAAGACGAGGGTTACCTAGGGACAGGGCTGATTGTGGCTATAAGACGCGATGCGGCATTTCTCATCTTCGGTCTCTACCACCCCGCTAGAGAAATAACCGAACAAGGCTTCAGCTTCACCGCACCGCAATCCGAAGTTGGCCAGGCGTTCTCCGATGCACCCGTAGAATCTAAAGCCTTCGACATGGTTGGGGGCGGAGAAGTTTGGGGGAAATGCAATTGGTGGCTTGGAATAGATGAAGAAGATCAGAATCGCCCGAGTTCAAGTGGGGAACAGCGAGCAGCAACAAACCCTAGCAAAGTGAAAGGCGAAATTTTGGCGCGGAGGTGGAAGATGAATGATTGGTTGCTTTGGGGAAGATGAAGGAATCTTTTTCTCTCTTCCTGTCTTTTATAGAGCCTGTGCTGACTAAATGGGCTTGGGCTTATACATTCGGCACTGGGCCACCAAGATATGAGTTTCTACAGTAGCATGCTCATAATGGGCCACATGCGGGCTGTGTTAAAATCGTAGTGCTGGTGCTACCAACAGAAACCGATGAGGTAAACAGATATGCTTCATGAGAGCCTTATTGCTAAACATATATGTTTGGGTATCTGTTTTATCCACCAGATCTCGAGGATATATCCTTACAAGGATCATAAGCTGGTCTTCATTAAAATTGGGGATGCAGGTATCTTTCTCAAGTACACCTGACCACGTAATGGATTTATTTTCATACAGTGGTACTCGGCCTATATGCTTGGCCAATAGTCGCCATGAGCAACATTATTCCGGTTGATATGATGCTGAAGAGTCTAACTTTCGAGTAGTATACTACTCGGGAGAGACTATAAATATTCTTTCCTAGCTAACATGACGCTGAGGAGTCTAACTCTCGAGTGGGATGCTACTCGGGAAAGACTATAAACCCCCTATTCCAGCTGATAATTAGAGGATGCCATGGGCCCTGGGTACCATGGGCCCTGGGTACCTCATGACAAGCATATGGGCCACTCGGACAGAGGATGGGCCTAGCCTTGTAATTAGAGATATGATAGAACTCGGCAGACTTAGCCTTGTACAATAAGGAATATACAGTCCTAATCGGGCAAGTTATATCTCTAAAAGGAGATCCCTTAGCCGTAGTCCGACTAGGACTCCTACTATCGATGTTTTACATCAGCAATAGAACTATAGGGCTACTCGGCAAGGGGAAACTCGGTGGATTGCAGAGGAACACGAAGAAGATTTTATACTGGTTCAGGCCCTCAATGTGAGGTAATACCCTACGTCTAGTTGTGGTGTTATTCCTCTGAGGTATTTGTCGATCAATGATCTCGTGCCCTCATGGGGTGCCCCTGCCTCCCCTTATATACTGGGGGCCAGGGTACAGGATAAGGAATCCTCTAGCCGGATCCGGCCAAGGGATTTCCTTCTTAGAGATAGATCTTACCAGGCTAAGACTGTACATTCCTTATTATACAAGGCAAAGCCTTACCGGGTGCTACTATATCTCTAACTACAGACTCAGCCCATCCTCTATCCGAGTGGCTCATATGCTTGTGATGAGGTACCGGGGGCCCATGGCCTCCACAGTAGCTCCTGAGACCTTCATAGTTGAGTCACAGCTGATGCCGAGTGCTCGTCCTCCACGGTGAAGATTGCCCAAGTGCATTACTCCCGAGTACTCTATGTCCGAGTGCTTCTTCTTCCCGAGTCCTGCTTCATGTCAGCTGGCAACGAGGCTATGAAGGGCTTCATATTGATGAATGAATAGTATGCACCGAATAGGCGCACCTATTAGGTGTAGCCCCCGCCTTTGTGCTTAATTGTGAAGACAATTAAACATAAATTCAAAGATCTTTAACCTTGTAGTCTTTCCCGAGTAGATTACTACTGGTATATGAGACCCTTCAGTATCATGTCAACCGAAATATGATTTATAGTCTTGCCGAGTAGCATGCCACTCGTATATGGGACTCTTCAGCTTCATGTCAGCTAGAATAAGGGGTTTATAGTCTTTCCCGAGTGGCGTCCCACTCGGAAGTTAGACTCCTCAGCATCATGTCAGCTGGAAAAGATATTTATAGTCTCTCCCGAGTAGTGCACTACTCGGAAGTTAGACTCTTCAGCATCATATCAACTGAAATAATGTTGCTCATGGCAACTGGTGGCCAAGCATGTAGGCCGAGTACCACTGTATGAAAATAAATCCATTGTGTGGTCAAGTGTTCTCGAGAAAGATACATGCATCCCCAATTTTAATGAAGACCAGCTTGTGATCCTTGTAAGGATATATCCTCGAGACCTGGTGGATAAAACAGATACCCGAATATATATGTTTAGCAATAAGGCTCTCATTGAAGCATATCTGTTTACCTCACGGTTTCTGTTGGTAGCACCAGCACTGGCGATTTTAACACAGCCTGCAGCGGCCCATTATGAGCGTGCTACTGTAGAAACTCATATTTAGTGGCCCAGTGCGACTATGTAAAGCCCAAGCCCATTTAGTCGGCACAGGCTCTATAAAGACGGGGAGATGAGAAAAAGATTCCTTCATCTTCCCAAAAGCAACCAATCGTTTCATCTTCCGCTCCGCGCCCAAATTTTCGCGCTTTCGCTTTTGCTAGGGTTGCGCGTAGCTCGCTGTTCTACTAGAATCGGGTGATTCCGATCTTCTTTGTCTATTCCAAGCCGCCAATCGCATTTCCCCCAAACTTCTCCTCCCCCAAGCATGTCAAAGGCTTCAGATTCTGCGGGTGCGTCGAAGAACGCCTGACCGACTTCAGATTGCGGCACGGTGAAGCTGAAGCTGTTGGAGAGTCAACTGAAGCTGCAAAGCCTGGAGGTGATTCATTGGCGGCCGGCTAAGGGTGAGTCGGTTCCAAATCCTCGATCCGGCGAGACCGTAGTATTTGCCTCTTTTTTTGACCGGGGCTTGTTCCTTCCCTCTTCTGCATTCTTCTGCCACATCCTTGACTTCTACAGATTGGAGTTGGTGAATTTGAATCCAAACTTGATCCTTCAAATCTCCATATTTGTGACTCTCCGCGAATGTTTCTTGCGCGTGGAACCCCACTTCAACTTCTTTAGGCATTTGTTCCACATTAAACCCAGCCCTCCAAGGAAGTAACATCCAAGTGATCGGGGGGGCTGGTCTTCAATTGAGGAGTGAGAGGAAGAAGACATACATCGATCTTCCCTGAAATCTTCCTTGAAAGGTTGGCACAAGGAGTGGTTCTATTGTTCAGATCTGACATACTCCTTGCGTCCATTCACTGGCTTGCCACCAGTGGTTTCACCAAATTGGTCAGCAGATCCAACCTTTGAGGAGATGGGCCAAGTGCATCAATTGTTGGCGAAATTGGACAGCTTCAAGAAAGCCGGTCTGACCAGTCCTTGGGTGGCCAGGCGATTTCTAACTCGGCGCATCCAGCCACGGATGCTGAGAGGCGCGTTTGGCTGGGATTACCTAGGAAAATATGACCTCAACCGGATCAGCCATGAATCGGCCAACGAGCAGAAAGTGACCGAAACCCTGTTTGGTTATTTCTCCAGTGAGGTGGTCAAGACTGAGGACGAGAAACGACGCATCGCGTCTTATAGCCACAATTGGCCCCGTCCCCAGGTAACCCTCATGTCACAGCCCTAGATTTAATTTTAGGTAATTAGTGTTATGCCCTACTGTCATTAGAGTGCACAATTTAAACTTTTGCATTGTCACTTCATGCAAGTTAAAATTTGCAATAATAATACCCTAAATCGGCAAAAACAAAACACTACTAAAGTTCATTTTCATAATAGAATGCATATGCATTTGTATAGCCTAAGGAATTTCTAAAAATGATTGGTCAAACATAAAATCATGGAAAAATTCCTGTAAACACTATCCCACATAATTAATCCACTGTAAATTTTCCATGATTTTATCACTTAAATAAATACTTCAATAAAATCTCTCAAATCAGCTAGACTAGGGAGCTAGCTAAAAATGAATGGGTATAATTCTAAAATTCACCAAATAAAACTGAAGATTAATTAGGCAGTGCAATTCTACCAACAGGTGTGTCAACAAGAACCCTACCACCAGTAATTTTGGCTCAATTTAATTCCCAAAGAAATCACATAAAATAATAAGAGAAAAGCCCTAGGGACATAAGTTACACTGCAGAAAAACTGGATCAGTATGCCTAATTTGCAATTTCACCAAAGACAAGCCAGACCACTTCTAACTCTGAAATTTGGTCAGCAGGTTAAACACATCTTTCTCTACCTCCAATAATTTTCCCATAATTTATGCTCCTCATTAACCTAGTAAAACAGTAATACAAAGACTGCATGTTGGACAGCTCACAAGACTTAGTCTCTAGAGAATTCTCCTCTCATTTCTCATTTCCAGGTGGACCCCACAAGACCATGGCCCACCTGTAAGCCTCTGCAAGTCTTGGGATAGAGTGTTTCACCCAAAAATCCTACCATCCCCCTCACTGTCATCTAGAACATCACTACAAGGACCCACAAGTCATAGCCTAAGCCTAACCAAGAATGTGTGAAACAATACTCTCTTACATGTGGGACCCACCAAGGACACTGTGAAGCTGGAGCAACTCAGCAACTGCATGCCAGACGTGTCACTGCCTCCTTCTTCCTCTCTCTCACAGTACACAGAGCACCTTGGACAGCACAACCCTAGGAGACCTCAGCCATTTCGCCTCAAATTTCGCCAACCATCTCTCCTCTTCTTCCTCTCCACGTTCCCACCGAGAAAACCAAGAAAATCCTCAAAGGTCAGCACCGGCAAGCTCATTTTCTCCTCTGCCAAAGGTGTTCGGTTGAGCCCGAGCTAGCTCCGGTGAGTTCCATCCCTTCTTGACCCAGGGAACATGATCTACAAGTTTTAATCGTTCCTTTTTTGTTCTTGGCCGTCCTAGGATCGCTGGCTGAAGTCGCCGTGCCGCCGCCATGCTTTGTCTCTGCGCTGCAGAACTGCCGCTGTGGCACCGTCGTCGTTCCGGCCGAATCAGAACACCGCAAGCCAAGCTGCCGCGCCTCCAGTGTCGCCTCAATATCAGGACCCCAAAGCCCAAAGGAATCGGACTGCGAAGCCCCGAGCAAGGAGATCGGCCATCGTCTTCCTCATCTCCGACCGAGCTCCGCCACGGCCGTTCATCCTCAACCAGTGAGTTTCTTTTTGATTGCCTGTGGCCACATCACTCTTAAGGGATGCTCCACCTCCTGGAATTGATAGCTTGACCCTGCATGTTTCAAATCCAGCCGCCCGTTGTACCACCGTCGCCGCCGGATCAATCCACCGCCACTGGTGCTGGTCTGACCTTGCCGGATTTTCCCAGCTGTCACCGACCATCTGGTGAGTCTCCTCATGATCCCTAACGCCTGTTCCATGTTTTTCCTGGCTCAGTTTGTGGCTACGTTGACACATTCACGTGCGACCCGAACACAGCCGCCGCTCGAGCTCGCCACCGGCGAGCTAGGTCCATCATCAGCGAGTTCGCGAGCACCAATAGGATCACAGGGACCTCAGCTACCTTTTCTCTGTTGGCCACAACGTCATCTGAGCCGTCGTTCGCCGCCGACGCTGGCGAACAGAACCGGCAGTCCAGCCAGCCTGCGCCTCCTCTGTTTTGGTTCTGCCGACAGGTGGGCCCGGGCTGGAAGGGAAATAAGAAAAGAGGAAGAATTAGAAAAATGATTAAGGGAAATAATTTTTCCAACAGAAAAATGGTTAAACTTTGTAAATCCATATCTTTTTCATTTTAACTCCTTTTTGAGTGAAACCAATTTTGTTAGTTCTATAAATTTGTGAACTTTAATTCTGTAAAATAAAATAGGGCCACTTCTGTACATAAAATATCTATAAAATAATATGAAGCAAAAGTAACTTATTTTGTGCCTAGGAACTTGGAATATTTCTATAAAATCCATTATAACTCCTCTTGAGGTGAACCAAATTTCTATAGATTCATAAAAATGATCTCTTTAATTTTGTAAAATAAAAAGTGAAAACTTATGTGTATGATTTTTCTCTAAAAAGGGAAATATCCTTTATATACCTCTTTATAACCTATAAGTTTATAAACTTCTAGAAAAATTCATCCTAACTGCTAAAAATGTGAAACCACTTTTGTTTAACTCAGAAAATTGTAACCTTTATTGTGGACAATTTGTATTTGACTAAACTACCTTCCCAAAATAGGCCTAAGTAATTTCTAACCCTTCTTTTTTGATAAACTTGTAAAATTTACAACTAAATCATTTTTTTATCAAATTTCAGTGAACCAAATTTTGTCGGAACCAGGAAGATATGTATTTTTACATAAAAATGCTCACACTCATAAAATCCTACCAGAGAATGCAAGTATATATTTTTCCACTTAGGGTTTTTCCTATAGTTTCGGCTTTTGCCGTTTTCAGCCTTAGGGTCTTGTTATTTTTGTATCTCCCAATCCAGAGATGCAAATGACTTGGTTCTTTCTCTTAGAATCTTGTTAGGACATGCCCTACCTACTGTTTTTATCTCATAATTAATTGATCATTTCTGCATAGACATGTTTAATTGCTTCTTATTTGCATATTCGCTTTTTATCGATAGATTCGGAGGTTTCGGAGTACGAGGAAGCTAACCCAGAAGTTGAGTGTGAACCATTGCAGCAGCAAGGTAAGCATCTATGCAAGCATCTAAGCATATTGAACCTATATTTTCAATAAATTGATTTGTTTGCGAAAGCAATATCTATATGCATGTTACGGTCTATTTAAAATGGGAAAACGGGTAGAGTCAATATTATCCAATTGTATGCATTTCCATTCCTTGATTGTTGATACCATACTTTTACCTTGTCACCCCTGGTTAAGGACTTTGGGATACTTTTACTTTAACGAATGCTTAGCCATGCTTAGTTTTGAACCGATAGATGGAGCTATCGGTTCAAAACTAGTTTAATACAAATGGATGGGTTAAAATCTGAAAAGAATAACCTCTGATTTATAATTAAAAATATGTTTGACTTAGATGGATGATAGGGCGATGACGGGATGGTGTTTCCCTGATGTATGTAGCTCCGTCTGGGTCGTTAAGGACCGAACATGTTGACGTCTATTCAAGCACCCTACGTACTTTCACACGCCGGGAATGGGACGGCTTAACTCAGTAGCACGGGAGGCTGTGGCCATCTACGCCCGTCCGTCAGTCGTGAGGATAGTTTTTCCTTTGGAGGGCCTCGTGCGCGCCTGGTTCTGGCCGGAGGTGCCTCCCGCGACGGTGAGCCCGCCTTAGTCACCGTGTCTGTGTGGCTAAGTCGTCGGGGGCCCAGACGTGGTTTAGGTGGTTGGAGTAAGCATGGGAAAGGTTTTGTTGTGACCTCTAGTCCACACTCAATGTGTAGAGTGTGGGTACCGACGGGTATGGATCAAACTAGAGTGTAGCCGTTTGGCTTCTATCACATCGTGTGGGTAAAGATGTACACCTCTTATCAGAGTAAGAACTATTCGAATAGCCGTGTCCACGGTTACGGATGACCGCTTGATGTGTTCCTCAGTCATGTTAGCATCAAACTTGGGATATGTGGTTATGGGATTATATGGTTATATCATGACTTAGGATAGTCATGGATGGATGTGTTTATATGAAAGGCTTTGGTGTTAAATATGGCTTGGTTTAGCTATGAAAGATGGTATGCTTGTGTAGCATATTTATTTGGGCAATGGTGGCCCATCGTTGATGTTAGAGCATGGGATTGTGCTCATTTCCACCTCTTTTTCAGAACATATTACTTGCTATCTTGAAATTTTCAGAATGCTATATTTCGCAAAAGCTTATAGTTTCAAGATATTATTTGTTCAATAAAATTAGCTTTATACAAAATCAGATCAACATAGCCATACTCCTTGATGTAGAGACTAGCATTGCTCCTTTGTACTATTATTATTGTATAAGTCTAGCTGAGTGCCATCCGTACTCACATTGCATATTTTCAGGTGAGGAATACGACGACGTTGATGTGGTCTACTATTATCCCGCCGAGGGTGGCGAGGATAATGTGTAGTTGGAGTTAAGCTCTATCCCCTGTCGGTTGCCTCCTGTGGTTTGGTTTTGGCACCACTGGTTTTATCCTTGATGTTTATATTTTCCGCTGCTATCTTTTGTGTTACTTTGTGATGAATTAGGGTGTGAACCCTCTATGTACTATATATAACCCTGCTGCATTTTTATCCATCTTTAGAGTACTTGTGATGTTTATCAATTGCTAAGATGAACATGTGGGACTAGAGCTTTCCTGGGCTAGTCACACATTAGTAAGAATTTAGAAATGATGAGATGCATGGATGTTGATTCAACCGTATACCATGTCCCCAGAAGTGTGTATCGTGTTTGGTCGCCACCTTCGTGTGGTTTGACGGGCACACTTCGCCGTTTCGGACTGGTGAATCAACTCTCCAAATATCTCTTGATTTTTGAATTCGGCGCGCTGGATTTGTATTGTGAATGGGTAAAGATTATGGCAAGGCTGTGATGAGGATGGATGGTTACCGCAATTATTCGGTTTTTATTCGAGACCCCATCCATCTAGATATTTCGTGTTGTCGTAATAATTACTCTCCATAATGCATTTCTAGGGTGCCCACACCTCGTCTTTCTTCTGTAATGAATGCCAGTGGACTTGTATATATGATTGCCCAGCATTGTGTGATATACTTTGTTGAATCATCTGTAGTGGTGCGAGGAGTTTGATGATGACTCCCACCCGTTGTCGGCCTCCAAGTCAAAGAAGAGGCCGAGGAGTCCTTCTGCTGCCCAACCCAACTCGAAGAGAGCGGGGAAAAGACCAGTCACGTATCGGGGCAAGAAGGCCGTGACGCCGAGTGCCGTGGCAGGAAGCCTGAGGATAAGGGACACAGCCAGCGTGGCACCCAGGCCATCAAGTCCCAGACCAGGACCAGCGCAGCTGAGCTCGACTCGGTAGAGCCCGTCGAAAATGCCACCGAGTACGTGGTCAGGGCAAGCGCCGCCAAGAACCCAAGTGCCTGAACCGGCCATACCACAAATGAGGATGACTCGGGAGAGAACACCACTACCGACTGCCGCGCTGACTGGCTCGATAGCCGGTCGCAGCGCGCCGTCGAGGCCCGGATCACCCGGTGGGAAACTTAAGTTGTCCAAGAGGTGAGCTGTGTTGGACCTTCTGGAATTCTTGTTCGCTGTAGCAATGTTTTAATGTCTAACTTGTTATGCAGGAAACGCGTCGATATCGATCTTAAGGAGACCGCACCGGCTGCTCCAATTGTTGAGCCTGCCCTAGCCGAGCCGGCGCCCGCGAGCGTGCCTGCCGAGTCAGAGGCCGTCCCAGTCACGAAGACCGAGATGGTCCCGACTGCAGGGCTGCCGGTGCCGTCCGACCAAGGGGTGGTTGCCAAAGCTGCCAACCCAGCCCCCGAGCCAACGCCTCTCGTTGAAGCCTTTGCCAGAGCCCCCAAGTCAGCCCCCGAGCCAGCTCCCGAGACCGCAGGGGCCACCAAGGTGGGGGCCATGACTCCATCGCCGTCATGGTTGTTGTCGTCGTCATCATCGTCGCCGCCGCCAGAATTGTCGAACCTCCCCAGGATTGAGGCACCACTGCATAAATTTGCCAGGACATTCTGGTGGACGGCGCCCGACGGGACCGCGAAAAGGTACGAACATGACGAGACTGCAGCGAAAAAGGAGCTTAAGAACTTGCTCCAGGCCACGATTACCGCCTCCTAGGGGATTCAGGTGTCGTCTTTGTTGTGCTGGGGTCTTGATAATCTTCCTTGTGCATGCTATCTGTCAACTGATTCTGCTCCGACTTGCTTTTCTCAGAAACTCATCGACCGCGCCGAGAAGATGAATGAGGTCCTGACCGAGGTCGCCCCTCACCTCCAGGAATTGGACCAGCTTCGAGAGCTGAAGGCCACGTTGGAGGGGCGGGAAACTTGGTTGAGGGATGCCGTCGCTCAGCTCAGGACCAAAAAGTGGGACCAAGCCAAGAAGATCAGAGGTAAGTTCCCCGCATAAACCTGCCTGACCAGGCCCTTGTTGTGATTCCTCTAGCTATGCCATCTCCCAACTGCCCAGTTGCGTCCTGACTGCCATGCCGAGTACTTGACTATTTTGATGTGCAGCCCTTGAAGCCGAGTTGGAGGCCCGAGTAGAGGAAAAAGTCTGGCTGGAGGAGGCCGAGAGAGCCAGGGCCGAGCTTGAAAGAAGCGAGGCCAGTTTGACAAAGGCCAATGCCGAGCTCGAGCAAGAGAAGGCCGATCTGAAGAAGGCCACTGCCAATCTCGAGGACGAAAAAGGCGAACTGGAGAAGGCCGTAGCCAAGTGGGAGGCCGACTATAAAAGTAAGCCTCCGCCCTGACAGTGACTTTAACCGATCCATTTATTGCTCCGTCTGCCGTTTTGCCTAACGAGTTTACTCGTCGATGAACCTGGGCAGCTGTAAGAGTCAATTCCCAGGCCCAATTTGAGGCTTACAGAGAGGAGATAAGACTTGTCCAGTGGTCGCGGGAGGCCCTCGTCGACTTGGTGAAAGGGCTCCTCGACCTTATAGATCCTTGCCCCGTGGGAACCAACCGCACCAGGATCCCCTAGGTAGAGGTGCGCCTTGAAAATGCACTGAGTGCCCTGAAGAGGTACTCGGATGAGCGTGTTATTGCCGGCATGGCCTAGACCCTGGCGATGATCAAATCCATCTACCTGAGGGCAGACATTGAAGCCATCGGGGAGGGGTTTGCCGAGGAGACGACGCCTGAGGAGGCTCTGGAGCTGATAGTCGAGGCAAGGCCAACTGCGGAGATAATCACCCGAGACCTGGGTTTGTAAGAGCAATATATCATGTAGTCGGTACGTAGAAACTTTTGTGAGTACATGTGTAAATATATGTGCAGTGCCGCCAAGCCCTAAGTTGTTACTCAGTTGTCATTAGCTTTACCCGACTATATGGTCTACGCTGAGTTAGTCTATAGGAACTTAACAAAAATCGTTCACCAAAAAGCTGTACTTAGGCAAACATAATAAGGTCGTAGCAAAACTTCATAACTTAAGTAACACAGGCTCGTATGTTATTGACAAAGCACATATGATACATGTAGCCCCCGACTCACTACTCGGTTGGGACAAGCGGCGTAGTAAGTCAAGAAAGAACTGTACACATGGAAAAATGTAAAACTCAGGTATAGAAAGGACGTAGCTGTTCTATATTCCATGTGCTGCTGATAAGGGCACCGTCTTCGGTCTTCAGTCGGTAGGCGCTTGGCCGCGTGACCTCGGCTACAATGAACGGCCCTTCCCAGATCAGGGATAATTTGTGCCTGTCTTTGGTGGTTTGAATTTTCCTCAAGACAAGATCTCCAACCAAAAAGGCACAACCACGGACATTGCGATTGTGGTAGCGACGCAGACTTTGTAGATACCTTGCCGACTGGATTGTTGCGATGTCCCTCGCTTCTTTCAGCTGATCTAATTTGACCAGTCGGGTGTTATTGGAGATGTCTTCTGAGTAAGCCCGAACTCACGGAGCGCCAAACTGTAACTCGGTAGGTAGCATAGCCTCGGCACCGTAGACCAGGAAGAAAGGGGATTGCCCTGTTGCCCGACTAACCGTGGTTCTAAGAGACCAGAGAACAATGGGAGTTCTTGTACCCACTGGCCCGCAAATGGTTGTAGTCAGTCGAATATCCTGGCTTTGATACCTTGTAAGACCATACCGTTGGCTCGTTCAACCTGTCCATTGCTCCGCGGGTGTGCCACAGATGCGTAGCAGATCTTGATGCCGAACTCTTCACAGAAGTCTTGGAATACGCCGCCCGTGAACTAAGTACCGTTGTCGGTGATGATGCGGTTAGGGACCCCGAATCGATATAGTATGCTCATGATGAAGTTCTTTGCTCGTGCCGCTGTTATTGTTGCAACGGGTTTGGCCTCAATCCACTTGGTGAACTTGTCAACTGCGATGAAGAGATGTGTGAACCCTCCTGGCGCTTTCTTGAAAGGCCCGACCATGTCAAGCCCCCATACTGCGAATGGCAAAGAAATAGGGATAGTTTGGAGTTCTTGGGCTGGGAGATTAGTTTGTCGTGCGTAGAACTAGCAACCTTTGCATGTGCGAACAATGTCCTTGGTGTCTGTGACTGCTGTTGGCTAGAAAAATCCCTGTCGGTAAGCCTTTCCGACTAACGTCCTGGATGCGGCGTGGTTGCCACATATGCCCGAGTGAATTGACTGTAGAATCTACTTGCCCTCCTCGGTGGTGACACAGCGCATGAGGACACTGGATGCACTTCTCCAGAACAGGTCTTCTCCGACTAGCAGGAAGCTCTTGCTTCGACGTTTGACTTGCTCAGCCTGACTGCGATCGTCTGGGAGTTCATCGTCTAGGAGGAATTTGATGACAGGAGTCCGCCAGTCTTGACATATGTGCAGCACCTCGTCTATAGCTAGGGTAGGTTCGCCTCCCGACTGCTCTGGCACCGTTTTCTTCTTGACTGATGGTTCCATGACTTGCTCAACAAAGATTCCAGTCAGGACTGCTTCTCGCTTGGATCCTATATTTGCTAGTTCGTCTGCAGCATCATTGTATTGTCGTAGGACATGTGTTATCTCCAGCCCGTCGAACTTGTTCTCCATCTTGCGGACCTCCTGACAGTATGTCGCCATGGTATCGTCGAGACACGTCCAGTCTTTCATTACTTTGTTTACCACGAGCTAGGAGTCCCTGCGCACAACTAGTCAACGTATGCCGAGTGATATAGTGATGTGGAGCCCGTGGATAAGTGCCTCGTACTCGGCGACATTGTGGGAAGCCGGGAAGTGGATTTGTAGAACATACTTGAGTTTTTCGCTGGTAGGGGACGTCAGTACGACACCAGCCCCGGCGCCGCCGATCCGTAGAGAACCGTCGAAGTACATTGTCCAGTACTCTAGCTTTTCTGTTGATGTGGGTAGTTGAACTTCTGTCCACTCGGCCACGAAGTCGGCTAGAGCTTGTGATTTGATTGCTGTCCGTTGCTGAAAGGTGATGTCGAACGCCATCAACTCGAGCGCCCATTTAGTGATTTGGCCGGTGGCCTCGCGGTTGTGTAGGACATCCCCGAGTGGAAACGATGTGACCACCATGACTTGATGTGCTTGAAAGTAATGCACCAGCTTCCGGACAGTGATGAGTAGGCCGTAAAGTAGCTTTTGGACCTGCGGATATCTCGTTTTTGAGTCGGCAAGGACCTCGCTGACAAAGTAAACTGGCCGTTGTATTTTTTGGATGTGACCCGGTTTGGGTCACTCAACCACTAGCACCATGCTGACTACCTGAGTAGTTGCCGCCAGATATAGCATTAGTGGTTCTTGGGGCATGGGTGATGCCAACACGGGGGGTGATGTGAGAAATTTCTTGAAGTCTTCGAAGGCTTGTTGGGTTTCGGGAGTCCACTGGAAGTCGTCGGCTTTCTTCAACAATTTGAAAAAGGGCATACCTCGTTCGCCCAGTCGGGAAATAAACCGGCTGAGTGCCGCCATGCAGCCTGTCAGCTTCTAGACATCCTTCTGGTTAGTCAGGGGAGCCATGTTCATTGTTGCGTTGACTTTCTCAGGGTTGGCCTCGATGCTGCGATGTGAGACGATGAAGCTGAGTAGCTTGCCGGATGGCACACCAAAGGCGCATTTTTCCGGGTTCAACTTCATCTTGAATCTTCGAAGATTGAGGAAGGTTTCTTCCAGGTCAGTGATGAGGTCTTCTTTGGACTTAGTCTTGATTACCACGTCGTCGACGTAGGCTTCCACGTTGCGCCCGATCTGAGTGTGTAGACACCGCTGAATTGCCCGTTGATACGTTACTCCAGCATTTTTCAAATCGAACGGCATGGTGATGTAGTAGTACGCTCCAAACGGTGTGATAAAAGATGTCTTGAGACAGTCCTCCTCTTTCAAGCTGATTTGGTGGTATCCTGAGTAACAGTCTAGAAAGCTAAGAAGGTAGCACCCTGTAGTCACCTAGTCTATTCCTGGTAAACCAAACAGGTCCTTGGGGCACACCTTGTTGAGATCAGTGTAGTCGATGCACATACGCCATTTACCGTTTTTCTTCTAGACCAGGACTGGGTTTGCCAGCCAATCCGGGTGGTAGACCTCTTTGATGAACCCGGCTGCAAGAAGCTTTGTAATCTCCTCCCGGATAGCATCCTTTCGGTCTTGAGCGAAGCGGCGCAGCCGTTGTTTGACTGGCTTGGCGTCTGTCTTCACGTTTAGGGCGTGCTCGATCACCTCCCTTGGTACGCCCGGCATGTGGGACGGTTTCCACGTGAAGATATCCTTGTTGGCTTGGAGGAAGGTGACGAGCGTGTCTTCCTATTTGGGTTCGAGTCTGGTCCCGACTAGGGCAATCTTGGAGGGGTCGGAAGGGTCCAGGGGGATCTTCTTTGTGTCCGAGTCCGCTGAAATTCCTGACTTGACTGCTTTCTTAGCCAGAACTGGGTCTTGCTCGATTTCTGCTATGACGGCTTGTTGGATGTTGTCATGCCCAATTGCCGCCTCTTGTGATTGAGCCAATTCGCAACTCTCCTTGTCGTAGGTGAAGGCTTGCTTGACATCACTGTGTAGGGAGAGGACTCCTGCTGGCCCTGGCATCTTGAGCACCATATATGTATAGTGCGGTACCGCCATGAATCTGGCGAGCGCCGGTCGTCCGAGTATGGCATGGTACGTAGTCTCGAAGTCAGCAACCTCGAAGTAGATGTTTTCTGTGCGGAAGTTATCCCGCGTGCCAAAGGTTACCGGCAAAGTAATCTGCCCGAGTGGTGTTGAAGAGAGGCCGGGAATTATCCCGTGGAAAGGCGCCGTACTCGGCCGCAGATCTGTATGAGGAATCTTCATCTCATCCAGAGTCTTGGCGAATAGGATGTTGAGCACGCTGCCTCCGTCTATGAGCACCTTCTTCAACTTGATATTCTTGACAACCGGGTCCAGGACGAGTGGATAGCGTCCCGGGTGCGAGACCTGATTTGGGTGATCTACGCGATTGAATGTAATGGCCATCTCTGATCAGCGCAGGTACTGGGGGGTGTCCACTGTAGAGACCGTGTTAACGTCACGTGCAGATAGCTTCTGTTTTCGCTTGGACTCATACGCGAGCAGCCCTCCGAAGATGTGATTGAGCTCGGCCTGAGGATCTTGAAAATCGTCAGCCGGCCGTGAGTCTGGCTTGTCCTTGTCCTTGTCAGTGCTAGACGATGAAGCCTGCTCGGAGGCAAACTTCTTAAGCATGTAGCAGTCTTTGGCCGCGTGCTTGCCCTTGGGGTGGAAGGGGCATAGCCCACTCATGACTTTCTGGTAGTCGTTATTCCGCTGGGGCCACGACCGAGTACGCTCCATGTTGCCCACCTCGTTGTCCGACTTCTAGTTGCGGCCGCCGGTCTTGTTTTGAGATGGCTCGTCAGCTTTCGCCTTTTGTTCTTTCTATCGGGACTCCTTCTTCTCGTCGAGGGCCTCTGCGACAGCTTCAGCCGAGTTGGCGTACTTATTCGCCATGTCAAAAAGAGCCCGGACAGAGGATGGTGGCTTCCGAGTGAATTTCGCGATGAACGGGGCGTCCTTTACTCCCTTGCGGAAGGCGGCGATGACGGCCTCGTCTCTGATCATTGGGATCTTGTTGCGCTTCTCGGAAAATCTCTTGATAAAATCACGTAGAGACTCATTCTTCTTCTGGTGTAGTTGATACAAATCGTGCTCAGAAGATTGCCTCTGGTAGGTTCCCTGAAAATTGGCGATGAACCGCTCCCTGAGTTCTCCCCAGGAACCGATCGACTGCCTCGGGAGCCCTGTCAGCCATGTCCTCGCCGAGTCGGCTAGCGTGACTGCGAGGTAGTTAGCCATGGTTTTGTGGCCGCCCCCAGCAACTCGAACCGCCAGGGTATATACGGTGAGCCAGGACTTGGGATTTGTTTTGCCGTCATACTTTTCAATTCCTGTGGGCTTAAAGCCAGTCGGCTAGTCGACGTCTTGTAGCACCCGAGTGAAAGCTGGAATGCCTTCGTCTTCGTGAGGGCTCGGGCTTTGACCACGGCGGTTAAACCGCTCGTGATGGAGACTGAAGCGCTCGTTTTCGTCCTCCAGTCGGCGGCGCTCGTCTTCATGTCATTCGTGGCACCTGGTGTTGATGGTATGGCGGAGGTCGTGTTGTAGGCGTTCTCGGAGATCTTGGTTGGGCCGGCGGTCATACTGGTGACGCCGCTGGTTGTCATTATTGGTATTGCCGAGCGACGTTTGCCTAGACTCCTCGCATGGCTGACTTGAGCCGGCCGCTCGGCACCGTGTTGATGTAGATGAACCCGCCGCTGGGGATCTCGACCGGTTAGTCGGTATTATGGTGTCACCCGACTGCTATTGTTGTTGTTGGCAGGCAGCAGCCGTAATCATCGCCTTCATCTTGGCGATAATTGGGGTGGCCTGGTGATCAGGTCCGAGCTGGAGCGTGTCCAGCAAGGTTACGGCGGCCACAACATTCTGTTGTGGCGTGACGAAGACGTCATGATCGCCGACTTTAGTCTGAAGAATCTACTGCTGAGCTGCTCGCCCAGCCTTGCGTAGCCCGTCATTGCGAGCCTCGCGGTTAGCCTCCTCCTATTGTCGCAGTCGGCACGCCTCCTCCTGTTGCTCCTCTTGTAGTCGGCACACCTCAGGTGGTGGTGTTGAAGCCATGAAGATCTCATGGGGGAGGAGGAAACTCGTCAGACTGAAGTCAGAACTAGCGTTTGAACTATTATCCGACTTGGAGTCGGACTCCGAGTAGTTTATCGAAGTAAGAACGACTCCAACCTCTCTAGATCCAATCTGAAATGGCGCTTGGCCGTGTCCAAACTGAATCACAGGAGATTGGGTCTGCTGCATGGGATGTAGATCCGCAGCGTCACCGAATCCGTGTGGGAAATTGACAATTTCTCCCGTTCTTGGCCCAACCCCGGCTGGCTCAAGGCCTCGTGCAAGTCGGACGCCGAAGGAGAGAGTTCTCCCAATGCTCGGCGAAGTGAAGGACTGCCGCAATATATCGTTGAAGGAGATTGCGGCGTCCTGTGGGCCGACTGGCGCAACGTCGGCTAGCTCCTCGGCCGGTTGGATTGTATCTGCTTCGGCCAAGGTAAGGTTGCCGATCTGGTCAGCAATGAAATCGAGGCTTCCAAAAGAAATTATGTCTCCAGGGGAGAACTTGTCGCCGTCGATTCTGGTTGCTGGATCCATCGAGCTTGTAGATGTGAAACTCGCCGGAGCCCCTACCTGGCGTGCCAACTGTTGATGTTTTACACCGGCAATAGAACTATAGGTCTACTCGGCAAGGGGAAACTCAGTGGATTGCAGAGGAACACGAAGAAGATTTTATACTGGTTTAGGCCCTTGATGTGAGGTAATACCCTACGTTCAGTTGTGGTGTTATTCCTCTGAGGTATTTGTCGATCAATGATCTCGTGCCCTCATGGGGCGCCCTGCCTCCTCTTATATACTGGGGGGCCGGGGTACAGGTTATGAATCCCAGCCGGATCCGGCCAAGGGATTTCCTTCTTAGAGATAGATCTTACCCGGCTAAGACTGTACATTTCTTATTATACAAGGCAAAGCCTACCGGGTGCTACTATATCTCTAACAACAAGACTCGGCCCATCCTCTATCCGAGTGGCCCATATGCTTGTGATGAGATACCCGGGGCCCATGGCCTCCACACCTACCTTGTACCCTTGTCCCCCAGTATATAAGGAGAGGCAGGGCGCCCCCTAAGGGTAGGTTGATGCGCCTGGGTGTCCGATCTTCTGATAGGTTCGATTTGGCAACGTGAAGACGTTTACGTTTTGAGGCTTCCGATCAGCGATCATCACCTCGCAACCACTACACCCACATGTCGAGTTGTTATCAGCCACACTCTAACGTAGTCGACCTCACCACGAAGGTTTTATCCCTACAAGCAATCGAAGAACCTCACAAGAACAAGGAAGAACGCAATCTGAATTGCAGATAAATGTTTAGCACACGAAGTCGGGATTCTACAAACCGATCTAGACGGCGAAACTGCAATTGCAGAATCATCTAAACAAAACCTCCACTGTAAACGATGATGGCTACTGAATATATATGAGTTGGGACATCCTAGGGTTAACCCTAGGGTGCACACCCCTTGGGCTTAGCCAACAACACAATTACAAGGCCCAAGGCTCAAAACAGACTCGGACTAGAAGAGATAGTGTCTTGTTTTGATGATTTCAGATAGCTCAGGAGGAAGTTTTATGTGAAACCAAAACCATCTGAAAGTAGACTCCATAAGCTTTCCAACAAGTACTCATGGACCCCGAAAGTCCTTCTAGATCAGCGGCTAGGTCTGTTTGAAGTTGATGCTGTCAGAAGGCCCGAATCCGAATCCAAAACGTGCAGAACTTGATCTCTTGCCTTCTATGGATCAAAAGTGACATGGTGATGTGGGAGTAGACTTGGGTAAGGTCTTGGTTTAGTCCTCAATTAACTTCTTTGATCATCCAGGCGTTCCTTGCGCTTGGTCTCTTTTCCTTCACCTAAGCAATTATCTCTGCAAACGAGAACACACAAAACTCATGGTGCAGTAACGGCTGTTCAAATATATAACACGTAAATCTTACATAGAAGGTACGCACCTTTTGTTGATGAATACATAAGGTAGCTATGGTCATATCCGAGCTAGTGATATTCTCATCATCCTCCTCTTCTTGATTGAAAACCGTCCGCAGTTTCACCTTGTCATTAAGCCTGATGAACATATCTTTATCTTTCACAACATAGGGTGAGGTAGTGTTGTGCATATGGTTGGATTTTGAAATTTTTAAACATGGAGAATACTTTGTAGTGTCACGCAGCTCACAATATTCCCCTTCTTGCAAACCAACCTGCAACTCATTTAAACAACTAGAGGAACTAGATAGAGAATTATTTATACTCATGTGGTCCTCTAGACAAGATATGTCATTATGAAAAGAAGGTATATTAAAATTCGAACAAATGTATACTCTATGCACATTATATTCTCCTTTATTATCATAATTGCCAATAACATGAAAAATCACATGAGAAGGATATAGCAAATCAGATCTAGCAAATAATTTCTTCTCTAAACAATTGAGTGGACAAAGATCATCAAATTGAATATAGCCCCAAGTATTTAAAGAAGATAGCAATCTAAGCTCTTCATTCTCGCTAGCAACGTGAACAACATGTCTAAAATCAGCACATGGTGGTTCAACAACATTACTAACATGTTCATTCACTAGTTGTGGCATGGATATAAGTGAAGCATTACACAACTCTTCTTTATCACAAGAAATAGGAACCAAATCATCGTATGACAAAGGTAATTTAACACACGATTCCACTGGTGATTGCTCCAAACTAACATGATTAGTGGACATATATAGCACATCAGAATTGTCCATACCTTGAGTGAATGTAGCACCATTTCTGTTACATTTGTTCTCATTTTCAAAAACTGTAGGTGCACTCTTAATTAAACCATCTTGAAACATACATGGAACAATAGGTAGATCTTCTTTCTCTATGTCTTTCTTCTTTTCCTCATTACCTTGTCTCTTCTCAAATACCTGCAAAATGTCAGTGCCCAAAGCAATACGTTCGTTTTGCAATAACTCAGGTTTAGGTGAAGGCATCAAAACATTAGTATTATTACATTTATTTCTCAAAACATCATGTTTTTAATCTTTTCCCTCTCAAGATCATCTTTCAAAATTTCAGCAGGGGACATAGGTAGCAACTTAAATTTCTTGCCATTATGTGTGAAAGTGTACATGTTGGTTCTACCACGGTGCACAACATCTCTATCATATTCCCAAGGTCTACCCAAAAGTAGAGAACATGCTTGCATTGGAACAACATCGAAGATGGTACTATCATGATAATTGCCTACTGAAAACTCCACTTTCACAATTTTACTTACCTTCAACGTACCGCAAGAATTGAACCACTAGATGTAATAAGGCCGAGGATGCGGTTGCGTCAGCAATCCAAGCTTCTTGACCATATCTGAACTTGCCAAGTTGCTACAGCTCTCGCTATCAATGATAATACGACATGCTCGATTCATAACCAAAAACCTTGATTGGAACAAATTGTGGCATTGATTTTGCTCAGCTTTCTCCATTTGAGAACTTAGCACTCGTTGTACCAAAGTACTCTCATTATCCTACAAAAGGTTAGTCACAGAAGAAGGGACAACAAGGGGTTGCTTTTCTAAATGACACACTTTATTTTTGTAAGCAAAATTCTGAGATGGAGAAACAAATTTCTCTTGCATAAGCATTTTCATATCGTTCCAAGTTTGAGGCAATCTATCATGTGAAGATGTTATTAAATTTTGCCACCATATTAAAGCATGAGAAGTCAATACACTAGCAGCATTCTTAATCTTTCGTTTATCACACATATGACGATGAGAAAAAAATTTATCAATCGCAATTTCCCAACTCATGTATGCTTTAGCACCAAATCCATTATACGAAGGGGGAGATGACACAGTCTTACCTTCACTTGTCAAAGGTGATGTGGCAGGTATGATAGGGCTCTCATCCAAATTCTTCGTCTCCTTTTCGTCCTTGGTGTGAACTGTCATAGTTAGTGGAAGACAAGAAGAAACAGTAGCTGGCTGCTGATGTCGTCTCAATTGTTCATATTCACTAAGGAGACCTTTCATGCTCTCAGCTATTGCCTGAAGGTCTTATTGTATAGAGTTCATGCTATGTCATCACATCCCTGCCACTGTTAGTAGAAAACAGAAAATAACACAAAAGTGTTATCCCTATCAACTACTAGGTAGTGGACAGTGGAATCACACACTCTCAAGCAACCAAAAGCGTCTTACCGAACTCTTATGATATTCTTACCGATTGAAGCAGGTGGTACAACCGGAGAGGTGGGACGTTGACAACGGTGAGTGTTGCGATTACTCGGATCAAATCTGTACTGATAAGAAGTTTGTGGATCTCGGGAGGCTCAAAAGTATGGTAGCAAGGATTAGCAAAAATTAATAACAAAATAGCAAAGCTGAATAAGTGTCCCAAATACTTGTAGTAGTCGCTGGCCGAGACACGTTCCTAGAACCAGCCTAACAAGCGAGAGTAAGAAACAAAGCACTTAGGACAGCTCTCTCTCACCAAGTCTCCCAAATATCTCGAACGATCAGCAAGACTGCTCACTGAAATCAGCTCTCTCAGCAAGTCTGCACACTTCTTTTGTTCCCTTTTGCTTATCACTTTCTTTTTTACTTGATCTCTCTTTTTTTTCTTTTTTGGATATATTTTTTTCTCAACTAGGAACTCAAAAATAGCAAAACCTCAGGAAGGAGCAGCTCAAGCCGATGTAAGATGTGGCCTGGAGAGATTTGTAAGCGTGCTTTAAAACTCATGCTGGAACTTCGAGGCTCGAAAACTCAGTCTTGCAGGCCAAATTTTTCTATTTTAGATCACCCCAATCTAACAAGTTAGGGAGAAGCGGATGTAAAATTTTCTGTAGATGTCCGTAGATATAAAATTTGCCCGATTCCAAGTCCGTATGAAAAAGTTGTGGTTGTTTTAAGACAAGTAGCACGAACTAGGGTTTCGCGGCTCAACCCTGTTGCTCTGGCTAGAGTATGAGTGCCAATAGATCAAGCGGGGCTGACAAGGAGGCTAGCGATGCAGGGCGATTGATACAAGGTGGCTTGCGACCTATCTAAAAAGGCTTGCGAAAGTGGGTTAGAAGCTCAAGGCGGCTTGCATTCCGAAACCGAGTAGAACTCGATCTCTCAAGGTAGGCTCTCGTGCAACGCAACAGCTAGAACTAGAACCATGAACATGACTCTAAACCAGCAACCACTAACTTGACCTAGGACACAGACTCAACAACACAAAACTGAAATAAATTTTGCAAAGGCATAAAGGGGTTTGGACAGGGGATAAACCTAACACTACAAAGAACACGGTAGTAATAACTTTTTGGGTTTTCTGGACTCTAGGTAAGGGAAAACAAAACTTAACAGAAGAAAACACAGTTGATACATATCGAGCAACCTGATGCTCTGATACCACTTGATGCGCCTGGGTGCCCGATCTTCCGATAGGTTCGATTTGGCGACGTGAAAACGTTTATGTTTTGAGGCTTCCGATCAGCGATCGTCACCTCGCAACCGCTACACCCACACGTCTAGTTGTTATCAGCCATGCTCTCACATAGTCGACCTCACCAGGAAGGTTTTATTCCGGCAAGCAATCAAAGAAGCTCACAAGAACAAGAATACAATCTGAATTGCAGATGAATGTTTAGCACACGAAGTTGGGATTCTACAAACTGACCTAGATGGCGAAACTGCAATGGCAGAATAATCTAAGCAAAACCCCCACTCTAAATGATGATGGCTACTGAATATATATGAGTTGGGACGTCCTAGGGTTAACCCTAGGGCGCACACCCCTTGGGCTTAGCCCACGACACAATTACAAGGCCCAAGGCCCAAAACAGACTCGGACTGGAAGAGATAGTGTCTTGTTTCAATGATTTCGGATAGCTCAGGAGGAATTTTGATGTGAAACCAAAACCATCTGAAAGTAGACTCCATAAGCTTTCCAACAAGTACTCATAGGCCCCAAAAGTCCTTCTGGATTAGTGGCTAGGTCCATTTGAAGTTGATGCTGTCAGAAGGCCCGAATCCGAATCCGAATCCAAAACATGCAGAATTTCATCTCTTGCCTTCTATAGATCAAAAGTGATGTGGTGATGTGGGAGTAGACTTGGGTAAGGTCTTGGTTTTTTCCCCAATCAACTTTTTTGATCATCCATGCGTTCCTTGCACTCGGTCTCTTTTCCTTCACCCAAGCAATTATCTCTGCAAACAAGAACACACAAAACTCATGGTGCAGTAATGGCTGTTCAAATATATAACACGTAAATCTTACGTAGAAAGCATGCACCTTTGGTTGATGAATACATAAGGTAGCTATGGTCATATCTGAGCTAGTGATGTCCTCTTCACAGGTTCACAAGAATCAGAATCATACATTCTCAAAGGAATACACCACAGCTGGACGTAGGGTATTACCTCACATCGAGGGCCTGAACCATTATAAACCTTTTGTGTTCCTTTACAGTCCACCGAGTTTCGATCCAATGAGTAGCCCTATATTCATATTGCCGGTGTAAAACATCGACAGTTGGCACGCCAAGTAGGGGCTTCGGCAAGATCAACATCAACAAGCTCGATGGATCCAGTAACCGCAGTCGATGGCAGCAAATTCTCCCCCAAAGACACAATTACATTTGGAAGCCTCAACTTCGTCACCGATCAGCTTAGCAACCTCACCTTGGCTGACTCGGACTCGATCCGATCTACCAGGGAACAAGCCAACTCCATGCCAGTTGGCCCACTCGGCGCTGCAGTGACCCCCATCGACTTGATGCGGCGATCTCCCACCTATCTGGGTCTCGGGACAACTCTCTCCTTTGGCGTCTGACTCGGGCTTGGCCTTGAGCCAACCGGGGTCGGGCTAGGAAGGGGAGAGATCGTCAATCTCCCATGTGGACTTAGCAATGCCGCGGATTTGCATCCCATGTGATAAACCCGATCCCCTACGGTTTAGTTCGGAGACGGCCCAAAGCCGTTCCAGATTGGATCTAGGGAGGTCAGAGTCGTCATCACCCCAATCGACTACTTCGATTCCGACTCCAGGTCGAACAAAAGTTCGAACAGCAGTTCGAGTAGTAGTCTGGCAAGCCTTCTACTGCCCCACGAGATCTTCATGGCATCCACAGGTGACGCTTCCTCCCAAGAGGCGCGCTGACTACGCGAATAGCAAGAAGAAGAGGCCCACCGACTGCAACAACAATAGGAGGTCGAACGCGACACTCGTAGTAACGAGCTACGCAGGGCTAGGCGAACCGCTCAGCAACAAATCCTCCAGACGTGAGTCGGTGACCACGATGTCTTTGTCACGCCTCAATAGAACATCGTGGCCGCTGCAACCCTGCTGGATACACTCCAGCTCAGACCTGATCACTAGGCCACCCCAACTATCGCGAAGATCAAAGCCATGATCACCGCTACCGCATGTTAGTCGGGCGACACCCTTATACCGGCCAATCGGTCGGGTTCTCCAACAGCAATCTCATCCGCATCAGCGCGACGCCGAGCGGCCAGCTCTAGTCAGCAGCACGCTGAGTCGTGACAATTGTCACTCGGCAATCCAAACAACAACGATCGGCGGCGTCCCCAGTACGATCGCCGCAACAATCAAGACCTCTGAAGCCATTTGTGACGCAATCTCCACCATGACATCAACGCTCAGCACCGCGAACGTGAGGAAGATGAGCGCTGCCGACTGGAGGACGAGAACAAGCGCTTTGGCCTCCACCACGAGTGGTTTCACCGCCGTAATCGGAGCTGGGGTCCCCTTGCAGATGAAGGCATCCCAGCTTTCACCGAGGAGCTACAACAGGTCGACTGGCCGTCGGGCTTCAACCCTACAGGAATAGAGAAATACGATGGTAAGACCAATCCCGAGTCCTGGCTCACAGTCTACACCCTGGCAATCCGAGCAGTCGGGGGCGATCACAAGGCCATGGCTAACTACCTCCTGGTCTCCCTGGCCGACTCAGCAAGGACATGGCTGACAGGGCTCCCAAAGCGGTCAATTGGCTCATGGGGAGAACTCTGGGAATGGTTCATCGCCAATTTCCAGGGGACTTACGAGAGGCCCTCGACGAGAAGAAAGTGCCCCGGTAGAAGGACCAAAAGGCCAAGGCCGACAACGAGCCAGCACAGAGCAAATCCGGCAACCTCAAGCGGAAGTCGAACAATGTGGTGGCTGTCGATGCTCTGCACCGGCAATAAAACTATAGGGCTACTCGGTGAAGGTGAATTCGGTGGATTGCAGAGGAACACAGAGAAGATTTATACTAGTTCAGGCCCTCGATGTGAGGTAATACCCTACGTCCAGTTGAGGTGTTATTCCTTTGAGGTGTTTGATGATCGATGATCTTCTCTCTTGCCCTGAGGGGCGTCCTACCTCCCTTTATATACTAGGGGACAGGGGTACATGATACGGATCCTAGCCGGATACGGCCAAGGGATTTCCTTCTTAGAGATAGAGACCTATCCGACTAAGACTATGTTTCCTTGTTATACAAGGCGAAGCCTACCAGGTGCTATCTTATCTCTAATTACATGGTTTGGCCCATCCTCTATCCGAGTGACCCATATACTGGTAATGAGGTACCCGGGGCCCATGGCCTCCACAGTAGCCCCTGAGACCTTCATAGTTGAGTCACAGCTAATGCCGAGTGCTCATCCTCCACGATGAAGATAGCCCGAGTGCAATGCTCCCGAGTACTCTTTGTCCGAGTAAGTCTTCTTTCCGAGTCCTGCTTCATGTCAGCTGGCAGCGAGGCTATGAAGGGCTTCATGTAGATATATGAATAGTGTGTGCCGAATAGGCGCACCTATTAGATGTAGCCCCCGACTTTGTGCTTAATTGTGAAGACAATTAAACATAAAGTCAAAGATCTTTAACCTGGAAGTCTTTCCCGAGTAGATTACTACTGGTGTACGAGACTCTTCGGTATCATGTCAACCAGAATAACCTTTATAGTCTTGCCGAGCAGGATGCTACTCGTATATGGGGCTCTTCAGCGTCATGTCAGCTGGAAAAAGGGGGTTTATAGTCTTTTCCGAGTGGCGTCCCACTCAAAAGTTAGACTCCTCCCCATCAAGTCAGCGGGAAAAGATATTTATTAGTCTCCCGAGTAGTGCACTACTCGAAAGTTAGACTCTTCCACATCATGTCAGCGGGTATAATGTTGCTCATGGCAACTGATGGCCACGCATGTAGGCCGAGTACCACTTTATGAAAATAAATCCACGACGTGGTCAGGTGTACCTGAGAAAGATACCTGCATCCCCAATTTTAATGAAGACCAGCCTGTGATCCTTGTAAGGATATATCCTCGAGACCTGGTGGATAAAACAGATACCCAAACATACATGTTTAGCAATAAGGCTCTCATGAAGCATATCTGTTTACCTCATCGGCTCCTGTTGGTAGCACCAGCGCTATAATTTCAACTCAGCCTACAGGCGGCCCACATGGAGCATGCTACTGTAGGAACTCATATCTTGGTGGCCCAGTGCTGACTGTGTAGGCCCAAGCCCATCTAGTCGGCATCGGCTCTATAAAAGAAGGGAGAGAGAAAAAGATTCCTTCATCTTCCCCAAATTAGCCAATCGCTTCGTCTTCCACCTTCGGGCCCAACTTTTCGCTCCCCGGCCAGCTAGGGTTAGCTGCTGCTATTCCCCACCTGAACTTGGGCGATTCCAATCCTCTTCGTTTGTTCCTAGCCCCCGATTTGCTTTTCCCCAAATTTCACCGCCTCCAGTCATGCCGAAAGCTTCGGATCTTGCGGGTTTGCGGCTCGGTGAAGCTGAAGCTGCTGGAGAGTCAACTGAAGTTGCCCAGCCAAGAGGTGATTCGCTGGCGGTCGGCTAAGGGTGAGTCGGTCCCAAATCCCCAACCTGGTGAAACAATAGTTTTCGCCTCTTTTTTCGATCGGGGCTTGTGCCTTCCATCTTCTAATTTCTTCCGTCGCGTTCTTGACTTCTATAAGCTAGAGTTGGTGCATTTGAATCCCACCTTGATTCTTTAGATCTCCATCTTTGTTACTCTGTGCGAGTGCTATTTGGGCATGGAACCCCATTTCAACTTCTTTAGGCATTTGTTCCACATTAAACCCCAGCCCTCCAAAAATAACATCAGCGTAATTGGGGGGGCTGGTCTTCAGTTGAGGAGTGAAATCCTCCTTGAAGGGCTGGCACAAGGAGTGGTTCTATTGTGCAGATCTAGCTCCCTCGCGGCTGAAACAATAGTTTTCGCCTCTTTTTTCGATCGGGGCTTGTGCCTTCCATCTTCTGATTTCTTCCGTCGCGTTCTTGACTTCTATAAGCTAGAGTTGGTGCATTTGAATCCCAACTCAATTCTTCAGATCTCCATCTTTGTTACTCTGTGCGAGTGCTATTTGGGCGTGGAACCCCATTTCAACTTTTCTAGGCATTTGTTCCACATTAAACCCCAGCCCTCCAAAAATAACATCAGCGTAATTGGGGGGGGGGCTGGTCTTCAGTTGAGGAGTGATAGGAAAAAGTCATATCTTTATCTTCCCTTGAAATCCTCCTTGAAGGGCTGGCACAAGAGTGGTTCTATTGCACAGATCTAGCTCCCTCCTTGCGGCCATTCACCGGCTCGCCGCCAGTAGTTTTACCGAATTGGTCGGCAGACCCAACCTATGAGGAAATGGGTCAAGTGCATCAACTGCTGATAAAGCTGGATAACTTCAAGAAGGCCAGCCTAACTGGACCCTAGGTGGCCAGGCGGTTCCTGACTCGGTGCTTCTAGCCCCTGAAGCTGAGGAGCGCGTTTGGCTGGGATTACCAGGGAAGACATGACCCTGACCGGGTCAGCTAGGAGTTGGCCAATGAGCAGAAGGTGACAGAGACCCTGTTCGGATACTTCTCCAGCGTGGTAATTGAAACCGAAGACAAGAAGAGACGCATTGCGTCTTACAGGTGCAGCTGGCCCCGCTCCGAGGTAACATCCGTCTTTCCTTTGTAGCGCATGCCTGTGGACTTGGATGTCTGATCCCCCGGCAATATATGATGTATCTTGTTGAATCTCTTGTAGTGGTGCACGGAGTTCGATGAAGACTCCCGCCCGTTGTCGGCCGTTGCATCAAAGAAGAGGCCGAGGAGCCCCGCCACCGCCCAGCCCGACTCCAAGAGAGCCGGGAAAAAGCCGATCCTGTATCGGGGCGAGGGGGCCATGACGCCGCGCGCCGTGGCAGGAAGCCTAAAGATAAAGGACACTGTCGCCGCGGCACCCAGGCGATCAAGTCCCAGGTTGAGACCTGCGGGTTTGAGCCCAACATTGTCGAGCTCGGCAACGGCGCCGCCGAGGGGCTGGCCAGAGCAGACACCGCCGAGGACGGAGGCACCCAAGCCAACCATACCGGAATCGGGGCCGACTCGGGCTGATATGCCACCGCTGACTGTGACGCCAACCGAGTCGGCGACCGGAGCTAGCGCTCCGCCAGGACCCGGGTCGCCCGGCAGGAAACTGAAGTTCTCCAAGAGGTGTGCGGCTCCGGACCTTCTAAAATTCTTGCATGTTGCTGCAGTGTTCTGATGTCTTGTTTCGTCGTGTAGGAAGCAGGCCGATATCGATCTCAAGGAGACCAATCCGACCGCTCCCCTTGAAGAGCCTGCTCCAGCCGAGCCGACGGCCGCGAACACACCCGCTGAGCCGGTGGCCAGCCCGGTCGTGGAGACCGAGGTGGTCCCGACTGCAGGGTTGCCGTCGCCACCCGACCAAGAGGCAGTTGCTGAGGTTGAGGCCCCAGCCCCTGAAGCGTCGCCCGTTGTGGAAGCCGCCGTCGGAGCCCCTGAGCCGGTCCCCGAGGCCGCGGGGGGGCGGTGGCGTGGAGGCCGGGACCCCATCGCCGTTGTGGTCGTCGTTGTCATCGTCGCCGCCGCCAGAGATCCTAAACCTGCCTCGGATTGAAGCTCCTCCGCGTATGATGCCCCGGACATTCACATGGATGGCGCCTGACGGGACCATGAAGAGCTTCAGGCTTGATGAAGTCGTCGTGAGAAGGGAACACGAAAGCTTGCTTCGCACCGCTATTAGCGGGTCCAAGGGAGTCAGGGTATGATTCTTGTGGCAGAGTCTTGGTGATCTTCTCGTTTTGACGTCTGACTCCATCCTTGATTTGTCTCTTATCCTGAGCAGAAGCTTGTCGACCGCAATGAGGCGATGACGGAGATCCTGGTCGAAATGGCTCCCCACCTCGCGGAGTTGGAGCAGCTCCGGGCATTGAAGGCCGAGATGGAGGAGCGTCATGCGGGGAGGGAAGCCTGGCTGAAGAGTGGCACCGACCAGCTCAAGGAGGAGACTTGGGCCCTAGCCGGAAAGATTAGAGGTGAACCCCCCGAATGCATCTTCCCGATTGAACCATCGACGTATTCATCCAGCTGCGTTGTTCCCGACCGCCCAGTTATGTCACGACCGCACGGTTGAGCTCTTGGCTAATCTGTCGTGTAGCCCTCGAAGCAGAGTTGAAGACCCGAACAGAAAGGGAATCGCAGCTGAAGGAGGCCGAAAATGCTAGGGCCGATCTTGAGAAGGTCAAGGCTGACCTGACAAAGGCCAACACCGAGCTTGATCGGGAGAAGGCCGAGCTGAAAGAGGCCGTCGTCAAGCTCGGTAAGGAAAAAGCCGAACTGGAGAAGACCGTGGCCGGGTGGGAGGCCGATTACGAAAGTAAGTCCTCAACCTAACCGTGATCTTAGCCAATCCATTAGTCGTTCCGTCTATAGCCGAGTCTGACAAGTTTACTTGCCGGCGGACCTGGGCAGACATGAGAGCTAATGTCCAGGCCCAGTATCGGTTTTACACAGAGGAGATAAGAGTGATCAAGGAGTCACGGGAGGCCCTCGTTGGGTCCGTGAAAGGGCTCCTTGACCTCATAGATCCTAGCCCTGTGGGAACCAGTTGCAGCAGGATCCCCTAGATAGAGGCGCGTCTTGAGGATGCACTGAGTGCCTTGAAAAAGTACTTGGATGAGCATGTTGTTGCCGGCGTGGCCCAGACCCTGGCGATGACCAAGTCCATCTACCCAAGGGCAGATATTGAGGCCATTGGGGGGGGGGGGGTTTGCCGAGGAGACAACGCCCGAGGAGGCATTGGAGCTGATTGCCCGAGCGAAGCCGACTGCTGAAATAATTACCCGAGACCTGGGTCTGTAAGGGCAACATGTTATGTAGTCGGTATGTATAAACTTTTGTGAAAAAACATGTGTAAATATGTGTGCAATGCCGCCAAGCTTGCTACTTAGTCGTCACTAGCTTGACTTGACCGTGTAGTCTGCGCCGAGTTAGTTTGTCAGAACTTAATAAAAACGTTCAACGTAAGAAGCTGTACTCGGGCAAACATGACAGTCATAGTAAGGCTTCGTAACTGAAGTAGGATAAGCTCATATGTTATTGACAGAACACATATATACATGCAGCCCCCGACTCACTACTCGGTTGATACAAGTGACGTAGTGAGTCAGAGAAACTGTACACATGGAAATTATAAAACTCAGGTATAGAAAGGACGTAGCTGTTCTATGTTCCATGAGTTGCTGATGAGGACCCCGTCTTCAGTCTTCAGTCGGTAGGCGCCCGGCCGCGTGACCTCAGCTATAATGAACGGCCCTTCCCAGATTGGGGATAATTTATGCCTGTCTTTGGTGGTTTGTATTTTCCTCAGAACGAGATCCCCGACCAAAAAGACGCGGCCACAGACATTGCGATTGTGGTAGCGATGTAGGCCTTGAAGATACCTTGCCGACTGGATTGTTGCAGTGTCTCTTGCTTCTTCCAACTAATCTAACTCGACCAGTCGGGTATTGTTGGAGATGTCTTCTGAGTAAGCCCGGACTCGTGGAGAGCCGAACTGTAACTCTGTCGGTAGCATAGCCTCGGCACCGTAGACCAGGAAGAAAGGGGATTGCTTTGTTGCCCGACTAACCGTGGTTCTGAGAGACCACAGAACAGACGGGAGTTCTTGTACCCACCGGCCCGCATATGGTTATAGTCGGTCAAATATTCTGGCCTTGATGCCTTGTAAGACCATGCCGTTGGCTCATTCGACTTGCCCGTTGCTTCGTGGGGGTCCCACAGATGCGTAGCAGATCTTGATGCCAAAATCTTCGCAGAAGTCTTGGAATACGCCGCCCGTGAACTAAGTACCGTTGTCGGTGATGATGCGGTTAGGGACCTCGAACCGGTATAGTATACTCATGATGAAGTCCTTTGCTCGTGCCGCTGTAATTGTTGCAACGGGTTTAGCCTCAATCCACTTGGTGAATTTATCCACCGCGACGAATAAATGTGTAAACCCTCCTGGCGCTTTCTTGAAAGGCCCGACCATGTCGAGCCCCCATACTGCGAATGGCCAGGAAATAGGGATAGTTTGGAGTTCCTGGGCTGGGAGATTTGTTTGTCTTGCGTAGAACTGGCAACCCTCGCACTTGCGAACAATGTCCTTGGCGTCTGTTACTGCTGTGGGCCAGAAAAATCCCTGCCGGTAAGCCTTTCCGACTAACGTCCTGGATGCGGCATGGTTGCCACATATGCCCGAGTGAATTGAGTGCAAAATCTGCTTGCCCTCCTCGATGGTGACGCAATGCATGAGGACACCGGATGCGCTCCTTCGGTACAGGTCTTCTCCGACTAGTAGGAAGCTTTTGCTTCGACACTTGACCTGCTCAGCTTGACTGTTATCTTCTCAGAGTTCATCGTCCAGGAGAAATTTGACAACGGGAGTCCTCCAGTCTTGACATATGTGCAGCAGCTCGTTTGTGGCCGGGGTAGGTTCGCCTCCCGACTGCTCCGGCGCCGGTTTCTTCTTGACTGATGGATCCATAAGTTGCTCAACAAAGATTCCAGTCGGAACTGCTTCTCGCTTGGATCCCATGTTTGCCAGCTCGTCTGCCGCGTCATTTTATTGACGCAGGACATGTGTGATTTCCAGCCTGTTGAACTTGTTTTCCAGCTTGCGGACCTCCTGACAGTATGCCACCATGGTATCGTCGAGACAAGTCTAGTCTTTCATGACTTGGTTTACCACGAGTTGAGAATCCCTGCGCACAACCAGTCGACGTATGCCAAGCGATATAGCGATGCGGAGCCCGTGAACGAGTGCCTCGTGCTCGGCGATGTTGTGGGAAGCCGGGAAGTGGATTTGTAGAACGTACTTCAGTTTTTTGCCGGTGGGGGACGTCAATATGACTCCGGCCCTAGTGCCGCCGATCCATAGAGAACCGTCGAAGTACATTGTCCAGTACTCTAGCTTTGTGTTGGTGTTGGCAGTTGAACTTCTGTCCACTCGGCCACGAAGTCGACTAGAGCTTGAGATTTAATTGCTGTCCGTGGCTGAAAAGTGATGTCGAACGCCATCAACTCGAGTGCCCATTTAGCGATTCGGCCGGTGGCATCGTGATTATGAAGGACATCCCCGAGTGGAAACACTATGACCACCGTGACTTGATGTGCTTGAAAATATTGCACCAGCATCCGGACTGTGATGAGTAGGCCATATAGCTGCTTCTGGAACTGCGGATATCTCGTTTTGGAGTCGGCAAGGACCTCGCTGACAAAGTAGACTGGCCGTTGTATTTTCTGAATATGACCCTGTTCGGATCGCTTGACCACCAATACCGTGCTGACTACCTAAGTGGTTGCCGCCAGGTATAGTATCAGCGGTTCTTGGGGCATGGGTGACGCCAGCACGGGAGGTGATGTAAGGAATTGTTTGAAGTCTTCGAAGGCTTGCTGGGCTTCCGGAGTCCATTGGAAATTGTCCGTCTTTTTGAGTAGCTTGAAGAAGAACATGCCCCATTCGCCCAGTCGGGAAATAAACCGGTTGAGTGCCGCCATGCAGCCTGTCAGCTTCTGGACGTCTTTGTGGTTAGTCGGGGGTGCCATATTCCTGATGGCGTTGACTTTCTCCAGGTTGGCCTCGATGCCGCGATGCAAGACGATGAAGCCGAGTAACTTTTCGGATGGCACACCGAAGGCGCATTTTTCCGGGTTCAACTTCATCTTGAATCTTCGAAGGTTTTGGAAGGTTTCTTTCAGGTCAGCGATGAGGTCTTCTTTGGACATGGTTTTGATCACCACGTCGTCGACGTAGGCTTCCACGTTGCACCCGATCTGAGTGTAGACACCGCTGAATGGCCCGTTGATAGGTTGCTCTAGCATTCTTCAAACCGAACGGCATTGTGATATAGTAGTACGCTCCAAACAGTGTGATGAAAGATGTCTTTAAGCAGTCTTCCTCCCTCAGGCTGATTTGATGGTATCCCGAGTAGCAGTCGAGAAAGTTGAGTAGGTCGCACCCTGCCGTGGAATCAACCACCTGATCTATCCTGGGAAGACCAAATGGGTCCTTGGGGCAAGCCTTGTTGAGATCGGTGTAGTCAACGCACATGCGCCATTTACCGTTTTTCTTCCGAACTAGAACTAGGTTTGCCAGCCAATCCGGGTGATAGACCTCCTTGATTGATGAGGACATCATGTCTTTAGATACACACTTACAACCTCTTCATGATGAACAAGATGTGCAACCGATCCAAGGACCAATTACTTGTGCACGTGCTCATCAACTTAATCGCCAGGTGAATGCGTTCCTAAGCTTACATGAGAATATTTCTACGAATGGCATGCTATTTAATTCTTGTGATGATTTTATTGTTCTTAGGAACCTGGGAGAAGACCATGGAGAATAGCTCAAGAAACCACATATTGAAGTGAAGACAACAAGTGCAAGTAAACTCCTATTCCCGAGACCGTTTCAGTTTCGGACTAGGAGACAACGTCAATTTCAAACGGTCATAACTTTTGATCCAGAAGGAGTTACAGGGCCTACAAGTACTTGTTGGAAAGCTTATCAAGTCTACTTTCAGATGGTTTTAGTTTCACATCAAAATTCCTCCTGAGCTGTCCAGAATCATCGAAACAAGATACATAACTCTTCCAGTCCGAGTCTGTTTTGGGCCTTAGGCCTTGTAATTGTGTCGTGGGCTAAACCCATAAGGAGTACGCCCCTCACAGGGCAAACCCTCACCCTAGGACGTCCTAACTCATATATATTCCGCAGCCGCCGCTGTTTATGTTGGGTTTTGCTTAGATTATTCTGTCCTTGAACAGTTTCGCCATTTATCGGTTTGTGAGACCCCAACTCGAGCGTATAATCATTCATCTGCAATTGAGTTGCAATCTTTCTTGTTCTTGCTTGTGTTCTTCGATTCGCATGCAGGGATTAGCCTTCGTGGCGAGGTCAACCGGGCAGCGCACGGTTGATAACGAGAGGAGACGTGGTACTGCGATTGCGGGGTTCGGGTCCTGGTGATCAGAAGCCGGATCATGAGTGTCAAATTTCCACCAAATCGAGAGTTATCTTTGCCTAACGGAAGATCGGGCACCCCGTTGCCATCATTGATGAACCCGGCTGCGAGGAGCTTGGTGATCTCCTCCCGAATAGCATCCTTGTGGTCTTGAACGAAGCACCGCAGCCGTTGCTTGACTGGCTTGGCGTCTGTCTTCACATTGAGGGTGTGCTCGATCACCTCCCTTGGTATGCCCGGCATGTCGGACGGTTTCCATGCGAAGATATCTTTATTGGCTTGTAGGAAGGTGACGAGCGCGTCTTCCTATTTGGGGTCGAGTCCGGTCCCGACTAGAGCAGTCTTGGAGGGGTCGGAAGGGTCCAGGGGGATCTTCTTCATGTCAGAGTCCGCTGAAATTCCCGACTTTGCTGCTTTTTTCACCGGAACATGATCCTGCTTGACTTCAGTTGTGACGGCTTGCCGAATGCTATCGCACCCGACTGCCGCCTCTTGTGATTGAGCCAGTTCGCAGCTCTCCTTGTCACAGGTGAAGGCTTGATTGATGTCGCTGCGGAGGGAGAGGACTCCTGCTGGTCCAGGCATTGTGCCGATCGTCATGAATTTGGCGAGTGCCGATCGTCCGAGTATTGCGTGGTACGTGGTCTCGAAGTCAGCAACCACGAAACAGACGTTTTCCATGTGGAAGTTATTCCGCGTGCCGAAGGTTACCGGCAAGGTTATCTGCCTGAGTGGAGTTGATGACAGGCCGAGAATTATCCCGTGGAAGGGTGCAGTGCTCGGCCGTAGTTCTGAATGAGGAATCTTCGTCTCGTCCAAAGTCTTGGCGAACAGGATATTGAGCGCGCTACCTCCGTCGATGAGGGTTTTCTTCAGCTTGATGTTTCTGACGACCGGGTCCAGGACGAGTGGATAGTGTCCCGGGTGGGAAACCCGATCTGGGTGATCTGCGCGATTGAAGGTAATGGCCATCTCTAACCAGCGCAGGTACTGGGGGGTGTCCGTCGTAGAGACCGTGTTGATGTCGCGCGCTGTTAGCTTTTGTTTGTGCTTGGACTCGTATGCGGATGGCCCTCCGAAGATGTGGTTGAGCTCGGCCGGAGGATCTTGGAAATCGTCGGCCGGACCTTGATCTGGCTTGTCTTTGTCCTTGTCGGCGCCAAATGATGAAGCCTGATTGGAGGCAAACTTCTTGAGCATGTAGCAGTCTTTGGCCGCGTGCTTGCCCTTGGGGTGCAAGGGGCATGGCCCGCTCATGACTTTCTGGTAGTCGTTATTCCACTGGGGCTGCAACCGAGTGCGCTCCATGTTGGCCACCTTGTTGTCCGACTTCCGTTTGCGGCTGCCAGACTTGTTTTGAGTCGGCTCGTTGTCGGTTTTCGCCTTTTGCTCCTTCTGTCGGGACTCCTTCTCGTCGAGGGCCTCTGCGACCGCTTCAGCCGAGTCGGCGTATTTATTGGCCATGTCGAACAGAGCCCGGACAGATGGCGGTGGTTTCCGAGTGAACTTCACGATGAATGGGGCGTCCTTTACTCCCTTGCGGAAGGCGGCGATGACAGCCTCGTCGCAGATCGTTGGGATCTTGTTACGCTTCTCGGAAAACCTCTTGATGAAGTCTCGCAGAGACTCGTTCTTCTTCTGGTGCAGCTGATAAAGATCGTGCTCTGAAGATGGCCTCTCGTAGGTCCCCTGAAAATTCGCGATGAACCGCTCCCTGAGTTCTCCCCAGGAACCGATCGCCTGCTTCAGGGGGCCTGTCAGCCATGTCCTCACCGAGTCGGCTAACGCGACCGGGAGGTAGTTAGCCATGGCTTTGTTGTCGCCCCCAATGGCTCGAACTGCTAGGGTATATACGATGATCTAGGACTCGGGATTTGTCTTGCCGTCATACTTTTCAATCCCCGTGGGCTTGAAGCCAGTCGGCCAGTGGACGTCTTGTAGCTCCCGAGTGAAAGCTAGGATCCCTTCGTCTTCGTGGGGGCTCGGGCTCCGACCACGGCGGTTAAACCACTCGTGATGGAGGCCAAAGCGCTCGTTTTCATCTTCCAGTCGGCGGCGCTCATCCTCTTGTCGCTCGCAGCGCCAGGCGTTGATAGTATGGCGAAGGTCATGCTGTATGCGCTCTCGGAGGTCTTGATTAGGCCGATGATCATACTGGTGACAGCGCCGGTTGTTGTTATTAGTATTGTCGAGTGTAGTTTGCCTAGACTCCTCGCGTGGCCGACTTGAGCCGGCCACCCGACGCCGAGCTGATATGGACGAGCCCGCTGCTGGAGATCCTGACCGGTTAGTCGGTACTAGGGTGTCGCCCGACTGCTGTTGTTGTTGTTGGTAGGCAGCAGCTGTGATCATTGCCTTGATCTTGGCGATGGTTGGGGTGCCCTGGTGGTCAGGCCCGAGCTGGAGTGTGTCCAGCAAAGTTGCAGCGGCCACAACGTTCTGCTGCGGCGTGACGAAGACGTCGTGATCGCCGACTTTAGTTTGGAGAATCTTCTGCTGGGCTGCTCACCCAGCTCTGCACAGCCCGTCGTTGCGAGCCTCGCGATCAGCTTCCTCCTGTTGTTGCAGTCGGCGCGCCTCCTCCTGCTGCTCCTCTTGTAGTTGGCGCACCTCAAAGGGTGGTGTTGAAGCCATGAAGATCTCGCGGGGAGGAGAAAACTCACCAGACTGGAGTCCGAACTGGCGTTCGAACCGTTATCCGACTTGGAGTCGGACTCCTAGTAGTTTATCGGAGTGAGAATGACCCCAACCTCTCTAGATCCAATCTGAAACGATGCTTGGCAGTGTCCAAACTGAATCATAGGAGATTGGGTTTGTTGTGCGGGGTGTAAATCCGCAACGTCGCCGAGTCCATGTGGGAGATTGATGATCTCCCCTCTTCTCGGCCCAACCCGGGCTGACTCAAGGCCTAGCACAAGTTGGACGCCGAAGGAGAGAGTTGTCCTTATGCTTGGCGATGTGAAGGACTGCCGCAGTAAGTCGTGGAAGGAAATCGCGATGTCCTGTGGGCCAACTGGCGCTACGTCGGCTGGCTCCTCGGCTGGCTGGATTAGATCTGTTCCGGCCAAGGTAAGGTTGCCGATCTGGTCGGCAACGAAATGGAGGCTTCCGAAAGAAATCTTGTCTCCGGGGAAGAACTTGTTGCCGTCGACTCCGTTTGTTGGATCCATCGGATTTACTGATGAAGAATTCGCCGGGGCCCCTACCTGGCGCGCCAACTGTCGATGCTCTGCACCGGCAATAAAACTATAGGGCTACTCGGCGAAGGTGAATTCGGTGGATTGCAGAGGAACACAGAGAAGATTTATACTGGTTCAGGCCCTCGATGTGAGGTAATACCTTACGTCCAGTTGAGGTGTTATTCCTCTGAGGTGTTTGATGATCGATGATCTTCTCTCTTGCCCTGAGGGGCGTCCTACCTCCCTTTATATACTAGGGGACAGGGGTACATGATAAGGATCGCAGCCGGATACGGCTAAGGGATTTCCTTCTTAGAGATAGAGACCTATCCGACTAAGACTATGTTTCCTTGTTATACAAGGCAAAGCCTGCCAGGTGCAATCTTATCTCTAATTACATGGTTCGGCCCATCCTCTATTCGAGTGACCCATATACTGGTAATGAGGTACCCGGGGCCCATGGCCTCCACAGTGGCCAACGTGGAGTGTACTCGGTCGCAACCCCCAAGAAACAACAAATACCAGAAAGTGATGAACGGGCCTTGCCCCTTTCATCCCAAGGGTAAACACGCGGCCAAGGACTGCTTCATGCTCAAAAAGTTTGCCTCCGAGCAGACTTCATCATCTAGCGCCAACAAGGACAAAGACAAGCTAGATCTAGGCACGGCCAGTAACTTTCAAGATCCCTAGGCCGAGCTCAACCATATCTTTGGAAGGCCGTTTGTGTACGAGTCCAGGCGAAAGCAGAAGCTAACAGCACACGACATCAACTCGGTCTCTACTGCAGATGCCCCCCAATATTTGCGCTGGTCAGAGATGGCCATCACATTCGACTATGCGGATCACCCCGACCGGGTTTCACACCCAGGACGCTATCCACTCGTCCTAGACCCGGTCGTCAAGAATATCAAGCTAAAGAAGGTTCTCATAGATGGAGGCAGTGCGCTCAACATTCTATTCGCCAAGACCCTGGATGAGATGAAGATTCCTTGTTTAGAACAACGGCCAAGTACGACGCCCTTCCATGGGATAATTCCCGGCCTATCTTCAACACCCCTCGGGCAGATAACTTTGCCAGTGACTTTTGGCACATGGGATAACTTCCACGCGATACTTGGACGGCCAGCGCTAGCCAAAGTCATGGCAGTGCCACACTACATCTACATGGTGCTCAAGATTCCTGGGCCAGCTGGAGTTCTTTCCCTTCGCAGTGATGTCAAGCAAGCCTTCACCTGCGACAAAGAGAGCTACGAGTTGGCTCAATCTCAAGAAGCGGCAGTCGGACGCAACAGCATTCGGCAAGCCGTTACAACTGAAGTCAAGGATGATCAAGTTCCGGCGAAAAAAGCAGTGAAGTCGGGAATTTCAGTGGACTCTGACACGAAGAAGATCCCCCTAGACCCTTCCGACCCCTCCAAGATTGCTATAGTCGGGACCAGACTTGACCCCAAATAGGAACATGCGCTCGTCGGCTTCCTCCAAGCAAACAAAGACATCTTCGCCTACAAACCGTCCGACATGCCGAGCGTACCAAGGGAGGTGATCGAGCACGCCCTCAGTGTCAAGACAGACGCCAAGCCAGTCAAGCAACGGCTACGGTGCTTCGCACAAGACCGTAAAGATGCTATTCAGGAGGAGATAACTAAGCTCCTTGCAGCCGGGTTCATCAAAGAGGTCTACCACCCGGATTGGCTAGCAAACCCAGCCCTGGTCTGGAAGAACGGTAAATGGCGCATGTGCGTCGACTACACCGACTTGAACAAGGCATGCCCCAAAGATCCATTTGGTCTACCGAGAATAGATTAGGTGGTGGATTCTACTGTGGGGTGCGAACTTCTCAGCTTTCTTGACTGTTACTCGGGATACCATCAAATCAGTCTAAAGGAGGACGACTACCTGAAGATTTCTTTCATCACGCCGTTTCGAGCATACTGCTACATCACGATGCCGTTCGGTCTGAAAAATACTGGAGCAACGTATCAACGAGCAATTCAGTGGTGTTTGCACACTCAGATCAAGCGCAACGTGGAAGCATATGTTGATGACGTGGTGATCAAAACTAAATCCAAAGAAGACCTCATCGCTGACTTGGAGGAAACCTTTCAAAATCTTCGAAGATTCAAGATGAAGTTGAACCCGGAAAAGTGCGCCTTTAGTGTGCCATCCGGCAAGTTACTCGGCTTCATCGTATCGCATCGAGGCCAATCTAGAGAAAATCAACGCCAACAGGAACATAGCACCCCCGACTAGCTAGAAGGACATCCAGAAGCTGACAGGCTGCATGGCGGCACTCAGCCGGTTTATCTCCCAACTAGGTGAAAGGGGCATGCCCTTCTTCAAATTACTGAAGAAATCAGATAATTTTCAATGGACTCCCAAGCCTAGCAAGCCTTCAAAGACTTCAAGCAATTTCTCACATCACCACCAGTGTTGGCGTCACCCATGCCCCAAGAACCATTAATGTTATATCTGGCGGCAACCACTTAGGTAGTCAGCACGGTGTTGGTGGTCGAGCGATCTGAACCGGGTCACATCCAAAAAATTCAACGGCCAGTCTACTTCGTCAGCGAGGTCCTAGCCGACTCCAAGATGAGATATCCTCAGGTCCAGAAGCTGTTATACGGCTCGCTTATTACTGTCCGGAAGCTGGTGCACTATTTTCAGTCGTATCAAGTCATGGTGGTCACATCGGGCACGGGCACGGGCACGGGCACGAGCAAGGGCCCGGGCACGGGCGTGGGCAGCATCTTTGGAGCGATGCATAGCAATTATAATTGTAATCGGCTGAAGTTCATTCAATCCATTTATTTACATCTTTTGTCTATTTATTTTATCAGTTTACAGCCGATTTTCGAGCATCCCTTCGATGATTGGCTAGTTTGATATTTGTTTATTATTGTGTTACCGCTCATGCCATCATCGGCTTCCAGTTGGTGTATAAGTGCTACAGTTCATATCGGCCATCAGCCGATGAGACGAGTCAAGATCGGCTTCCAGCCGATTGGCTCATTGATCTAACACTTTCCATCTCCTTGTCAATTGCAGGGTCAAATTGACTGGCACGCCTACAAACCTCAAGATTTTAGGACCTGCACTGGAGTGAAGCAAATCTCCCAGGCCTTCGCGTGTCTCTAGGCGCCGAACGGCCCCCGGCGGTTTTCGGCGTCAACACCTACTCAGAAGATGGATCAAATAATACCCGATTGGTCGAACTAGATCAGTTGGAAGAAGCAAGGGACATTGCAATAATCTAGTCAACACGGTATCTTCAAGGCCTGCGTCGTTATCACAGTCAAAATGTCCATGGCCGTGCCTTTTTGGTCGAGGATCTCATCTTGAGAAAAATACAAACCACCAAAGACAGGCATAAACTATCCCCAATATGGGAAGGGCCGTTCATTATCACTAAGGTTACACGGCCAGGCGCCTACCAACTAAAGACCGAAGACGGTGCCCTACTCAGCAACTCATGGAATATAGAACAGCTACGTCCTTTCTATACCTGAGTTTTATATTTTCCATGTGTACAGTCTTCTCTGACTCACTACGTCGTTTGATCCAACCAAGTAGTGAGTCGAGGACTGCATGTATTATATGTGCTTTGTCAATAATATACGAGCTTGTTTTACCTAAGTTATGAAGCTTTACAACAACTATGTCATGTTTGCCCGAGTATAGCCTTCTTCAGTAAACGATTTTATTAAGTTCCTATAGACTAACTCGACATAGACTGCACAGTCAGGTAAAAGCTAATGATAACTAAGTAAACACTTAGAGCTTGGCGGCATTGCACATATATTTACACATGTCCTTACAAAAATTTATACACACCAACTACATGATTGTTCTTACATTCCCAGGTCTCGGGTGATCACCTCTGCAGTCGGCCTTGCTTGGGTTATCAACTCCAGCACCTCCTCAGGTGTTGTCTCCTTGGTGAATCCCTCTCCGATGGCCTCAAGATCTGCCCTGGGGTAGATCGACTTGGTCATCGCTAGGGTTAGGGCCACGCCTACGACAACACGCTCATCCGAGTACCTTTTCAGGACACTCGGGGCTTCGTTAAGGCGCGCCTGCACCTAAGAGACTGTGTTGGAGCTGGTTCCCACGTAGTGAGGATCCATGATGTCAAGGAACCCTTTCACGGACTCGACAAGGATTTCCCCTGACTCCTTGACAACCTTGATCTCCTCTGCGAAGGCTTGAAACTGGGTTTGGGTGTTGGCTCTTGCAGCTGCCCAGATTCATTGAGGAGTAAACTCATCAGCCAAAACTACAGTTAGAGTACCTAATGGATTGAGTAGGATCATTGTCAGAAGGGGGACTTACTTTCATAGTTGGCCTCCACTTTGGCTTTGGCCTTCTCCAGTTTAGCCTTTTCCTTCTTGAGCTTGCTGTTGGCCCTCTCCAAGTCGGCCTTGTCTTTCTCAAGCTTAGCTCTGGCCTTCTCGGCCTCCTCCAGCCTATTCTCCCCTTCTATTCGGGTCTTCAACTCAGCTTCGAGGGCTGTACATCAGAACAGTCAAGTACTCAAGATTACAGTCGAGACACAACTGGGCAGCCGGGAAGCAATAGAACTGGAGAAATATACTCAGGACTTCGTCGGGAAGACAGATACAGGAGATGTGGAGGCCATGGGCCCCCGGTACCTCATCACAAGCATATGGGCCACTCAGATAGAGGATGGACCGAGACTTGTAATTAGAGATATAGTAGCACCCGGCAAACTTTGCCTTGTACAATAAGGAATATACAGTCCTAGTTGGGTAGATTGTATCTCTAAGAGGAGATCCCTTGGCCATATCCAACTGGGACTCCTACCTTGTACCCCTATACCCCAATATATAAGGGGAGGCAGGGTGCCCCCCGAGGGCATGAAGATCATTGATCGACACAAATCCTCAAAGGAATAACACCACAACTGGACGTAGGGTATTACCTCACATCGAGGGCTTGAACCAGTATAAATCTCCCGTGTTCCTTTGCAATCCACCGAGTTTCCATCTGCCGGGTAGCCCCATATTCATATTGCCGGTGTAAAACATCGACAGTTGGCGAGCCAGGTAGAGGCTTTGGCGAGATCTACATCAACAATCTCGATGGATCCAATAACAGGAGTCGACAGCAACAAATTCTCCCCTGAAGACACAATAACTTTTGGAAGCCTCGACTTCGTCGCTGACCAGATTGGCAATCTCACCTTGGCCGACGCAAATCCAATCCAACCGGCCGAGGAACCAGCTGACTCTGCGCCAGTCGGCCCACAAGATGCTACAACAACCATCATCAATCTGACGCAGCAATCTTCTACTTCGTTAAGCCTTGGGACAACTCTCTCCTTCGGCGTCCGACTGGCGCTAGGCCTTGAGCCAGCTCGGGTCAGGCTAGGAAGGGGAGAGATCGTCAATCTCCCGCATGGGCTCAGCAACGCCGCAGATCTACATCTTACGTGGAAGACCCGATCCCCTGCAATTCAGTTTGGACATGGCCCAGGGCCGTTTCAAATTGGATCTAGGGAGGTCGAAGTCATTCTTACTCCGATGAACTACTTGGACTCCGACTCCAGGTCGGACAACGGTTCAAACACCAGTTTGGACTCCAGTCTGGCGAGTTTCCTTCTGCCCTGAGAGGTCTTCATGGCTTCAACCCCTCCACCAGAGGTACGCCGACTACAAGAGGAGCAACAAGAGGAGGCACGCCGACTACGGCAATAGGAGGAAGCCGACCACGAGGCTCTCAACGACGAGCTAGCAAGGCTGGGTGAACCACTCAGCAACAGATCCTACAGACCAAAGTCGGCGACCACGACGTCTTCATCACGCCACAACAGAACATCGTGGCCGCTGCAACCCTACTGGACATGCTCTAGCTTGGGCCTGATCACCAGGCCACCCCGACTATCGCCAGGATCAAGGCGATGATTACAGCTACTGCCTATCAGCAGCACCAGCAGTCGGGTGACACACTTGAACCGACCAACCAGTCGGGTTCTCCGGCAGCAGGCTCATCTACATCAGCACGACACCGGTCGGCTAGCTCAAGTTAGCCACAAGAGGAGTCGTGGTAAACATCACTTGGCAACACCAATAACAACGATCGGCGGTGTCACCAGAACGACCGCCAGTTCAACCAAGACCTCCAAGTCCATCTACAACACGACCTCCACCACAACATCAACGCTCGGTGCCGCGAACGCGAAGAGACATGAGGTCGCCGACTAGGCCGAGACGAGCACGGGCATTTCGGTCTTCACCACGAGCGGTTTAACCGCCGTGGTCAAAGCCGGAGCCCTCACGAAGATGAAGGTGTTCCAGCTTTCACCCACGATCTATAGGACGTCGATTGGCCATTAGGCTTCAAGCCTACGGGGATCGAGAAATACGACGGCAAAACCAACCCTGAATCCTGGCTCACCGTATACACCCTGGCAATTCGAGCTGCCGGAGGTGACCACAAAGCCATGGTTGATTACCTCCCGGTCGCCCTGGCCGACTCCGTGAGGACATGGCTAACCGGGCTCCTGAGGCGGTCGATCGGTTCCTGGGGAGAACTCAAGGAGCAGTTCATCGCCAATTTCCAGGGGACCTACGAGAGGCTGTCTTCCGAGCACGATTTATATCAACTGCACCAGAGGAAGAACGAGTCTCTGCGTGAATTTATCAAGAGGTTCTCTGAGAAGCGCAACCAAATCCCAATGATCAAGGACAAGGTTGTCATCGCCGCCTTCCGCAAGGGAGTAAAGGATGCCCCGTTCATCGTGAAATTCACTTGGAAGCCTCTAGCCACTGTCAGGGCTCTCTTCGATATGGCAAACAAATACGCCGACTCGGCCGAGGCAGTCGTAGAGGCCCTTGACGAGAAGAAAGAGCCCTGGCAAAAAGACCAGAAGGCGAAAGCCGACAACAAGCCATCATAGAACAAGTCCGGCAACCGCAAGCGGAAGTCGAACAACGAGGTGGCCAAGATGGAGCGCACTCGGTCATGGCCCAGAAGGAACAACGACTACCAGAAAGTCATGAATGGGCCATGCCCCTTCCACCCCAAAGGCAAGCACGTGGCCAAAGACTGCTTCATGCTCAAGAAGTTTGCTTCCGAACAGGCTTCATCATCTAGCGCCAACAAGGGCAAAGACAAGCCAGAACAGGACTTGGCCGACAATTTTCAAGATCCCCAGGCCGAGCTCAACCACATCTTCGGAGGGCCATCCGCGTATGAGTCCAGACGGAAGCAAAAGCTAACAACACATGATATCAACGCAATCTCTACAGCAAACACCCCCCAATATTTGCGCTGGTCAGAGACGTCCATCACGTTCACCCGCACAGATCATCCAGATCGGGTTTCACACCTAGGACGCTACCCACTTGTCCTGGACCCGGTCATCAAGAACATCAAGTTGAAGAAGGTTCTCATCGACAGAGGTAGCACGCTCAACATCCTCTTCGCCAAGACCCTAGATGAGATGAAAATTCCTCATTCAGATCTGTGGCCGAGTACGGCGCCCTTTCACAGGATAATTCCCGGCCTGTCTTCAACACCACTCGGGCAGATAACTTTGCCGGTCACCTTCGGCATGTGGGATAACTTCCGCATAGAAAACATCTACTTCAAGGTCACCGACTTCGAGACTGCGTACCACACAATACAATATGTTCATTTTGCAGTAACTCAGGTTTAGGTGAAGGCATCAAAACATTAGTATTATTACATTTATTTCTCAAAACCTCATGGTTTTTAATCTTTTCCCTCTAAAGATCATCTTTTAAAATTTCAGCAGGGGACATAGGTAGCAACTTAAATTTCTTGCCATTATGTGTGAAAGTGTACGTGTTGGTTCTACCACGGTGCACAACATCTCTATCATATTCCCAAGGTCTACCCAAAAGCAAAGAACATGCTTGCATAGGTACGACATCAAAACTTGCACTATCATGGTAATTTCCAACAGAAAATTGCACTCTCACAACTTTACTTACCTTCAACTTACCACAAGAGTTGAACCATTGGATGTAGTAAGGCTGTGGATGTGGTTGTGTAGGCAAACCTAGCTTGTCAACCAAATCTGAACTAGCAAGGTTGCTACAACTGCCGCTATCAATGACAACACGGCATGCTCTATTGTGAACCATGAACCTTGATTGGAATAAATTGTGGCGCTGATTTTGCTCCGCCTTCTCCATTTGAGCACTTAGCACCCGCTATGCTACAATGCTCAGGTACTTGCTTGTATCTTCCGCACCTATGGGCTCCACATCCTCATCGCTCTCGTCTTCATCACCTGCATTGTTAGTGCCATGTGCTAATTCATCATCAACATCACTAGCACTAGTGTACTCACCATCATCTATAGCAATGAGAACTCTCTGATTTGGGCAACCACGTTGCACATGGCCCATCTCTTTGCACTTGAAGCATTGGATATCCCTCGTTCATCCCGTGGAAGCAACCGATGATGCACTTTTTGCGGGTGCCTGTACGCGAACAGATTTACTCACCTCGGTAGCTCGTGAAGATGGCGCTACTAGTGCCCTATTGGTGGAAGGCGTAGAACTCCGAATAGGGACACTTTTGCCTTGCCCAATGGAAGGCCTCGATGTAGACGTGCTTCCCCAATTGTTCCTTCTCAATGGCTGCCTTCCCTGCAATTCCTGTTCAGCTAATATAGCTAGATGGAACAATCGGTTAAGAGAATTGTATTCTTTGTATTGAATAATATCCTGAATTTCACGTCTCAACCCCCCATAAAATTGAGCCATCTTATCCTCCTCATCCTCCTCTACCTCACAACGCAACATTCCTATTTGTAGCTCCTGAAAGTAATCTTCTACAGATTTTTCTCCTTGGTCTAAGCGTTGCAACTTATTTCTCAAATTATGTTTGAAGGATGGAGGAATAAACCTACTATGCATAGCTCGCTTCAACCTTTCACATGTGTTAGGTTCTAGGCCAGTTTTAACTAGTTCATTTCACCAGATAATAGCAAAGTCCTTAAACTCACTAGTTGCTTGCCTAACCCTATGAATTTCAGGAGCTAAATGGGAATTAAATTTCTGCTCTACGGTCATCTCCCAATCCAAATAGGCTTCAGGGTCATATTTTCCAAAAAATGAAGGCAAGGTAAATTTAATTTTAGCAAAGGGATCATCGTTAGCTCACCCTTGGTGGCGGTTACCTCCCATACCTTGACGATTTTGGCGTAGGTGTTGACGTAGGCATGCCTCTTCTGTCGCTCCCTGGTCAACCTCTCCATCGTCTCCATCGTCATCATACATCGTGTCCTGGTTGGCTTCATCTCCAGAGGGTGGCCGATTGGTCTCCAATTCATCAATCCTCCTAGCCAGCATGGCTACTCATCTGTCCAGACTCTCAAGCGTTTGGTTTATGTTCTGCTTAGCAAGAGTAGCATTGACCCCCTTCAGAATGGTTTCATTCAGCCCCTTCATCATCTGGTCCATGTAGCCTTGCATCTCACCGCGAAGAACGCACTCCGCCATTTCATCGGACCCCGGCATTGTTAGCAAGAAGACAGAGAAAACACAAAGGAATTATCCCTATCAAATATTACTATGCAAGGATAGTGGACACTCACAAATGGAAGCACCTTACCGAGCTCTTACAAGGTTCTGAGACTAGCAAGCAAGGATGGTACAACCGGTGGCTGGTTCATGATACCTTGAGGGCGTGATCCAGCGATCGTAAGGGTCAAGACCGTTCTGACCAGAAGTATACATGTGGAGCTTGGGAGGCCCAAAAATGTTAGTGGCACACAATTCAATAACATATAGTAATGCTGAATAAAAGTCCAAAGCACTTGTCCTAGTTGCTGGCCTAAACGCGTTCTAAACCAAATGTGATAAAACAAGGGAGACAAAAAAGTATGAAGGATAGCAGCAAGGAAATAAGGACAAGGCAAAAAAACACAGCACACAGCTAGCTCCCTGGTGTGTCCTATGTGCTCCTCTCCTTTTCTTTTTTTCTCTTTTTTTTCTTCTTTCACACCTTTTTTTATTTTTCTTTTATTTTTCTGATATTTTTTCTCAACTAGGAGCACAGGAACAGCAACCTTAGGAAGGTGGCAGCTTAGTCTGATATAAGGTGTGGCCTGTAGAAATACACAGGCGTGCTTTAAAAAGCGTGCTAGAACTATGAAGTGCGGATACCCAATTTTCCGGGCTGAATTTTGAAAAGTTGATTTTAGTAAACTAGACAAAGTGGGGGAGTAGCGGATGGGAATTTTTTTATAGATGTCTGTAGACTATTTATTTTCCTGATTTTGAGTCCGTATGTGAAAGTTATGGCTGTTTGAAGGAAGGTCCTCCGTATCAGTGTTTTGGTGGAGGCTGATTCGGGATCAGGTGGATGGAGATGTAGGGTTTGTGGGGGTGCGGTGGATGGATCACGAACTGGACTCAAACACAATCTAAGCCAGCAACCGAACTCAACCTCGGACACAAACTCAACACTACGGACTCTGAAACAGAATTATGCAAAAAGGCTAAACGTGGTTGTAGGACAGGGAAAAACCTATGACTACCAATTTTGTTTTTGTGGCTTTTCCTGGACTCTAGGTATAGTAAACAAAGATTGAAACAGGACGGAAAGGATTATACCTAACAGGCAACCTTCGCTCTAATACCACTTGATGGCAACGGGGTGCCCGATCTTCCGTTAGGTAAGGATAACTCTCGATTTGGTGGAGAATTGACACTCACGATCCGGCTTCTGATCACCAAGACCCGAACCCTGCAATCGCTGCACCAAGTCTCCTCTCGTTATCAATCGTGGGCTGCCCGGTTGACCTCGCCACGAAGTCTAATCCCTGCATGCGAATTGAAGAACACAAGCAAGAACAAGAAAGATTGCAACTCACTTGCAGATGAATGATTACACTCTCGAAGTTGGGGTCTCACAAGCCGATAAATGGCGAAACTGTTCACAGACAGATTAATCTAAGCAAATCCCACCTCTAAACAATGATGGCTACTGTATATATATGAGTTGGAACATCCTAGAGTTATCCCTAGGGCGCACACCACTTGGGTTTAGCCCACGACATCGTTACAAGGCCCAAGGCCCAAAACAGACTCGGACTGGAAGAGGTACGTGTCTTGTTTTGACGATTTCGGATAGCTCACAAGGAATTTTAATGTGGGACCAAAACCATCTGAAAGTAGGCTCCATAATCTTTCCAACAAGTACTCATGGTCCCTAAAAGTCCTTCTGGATCAGCGGCTAGGTCCGTTTGAAGTTGATGCTGTCAAGAGGCCCGAATCCGAATCCAAAACGTGCAGAACTTCATCTCTTGCCTTCTATGGACCAAAAGTGACGTGGTGATGTAGAAGTAGACTCGACCCCAAATAGGACGACGTGCTCGTCACCTTCCTCCAAGCCAACAAGGATATCTTTGCATGGAAACCATCCGACATGCCGGGTGTACCAAGGGAGGTGATCGAGCACGCCCTCAACGTGAAGACAAACGCAAAGCAGTCAAGCAACGGCTGCAGTGCTTCACTCAGGACCGGAAAGATGCTATTCGGGAGGAGATAACCAAGCTTCTCGCAGCCGGGTTCATCAAAGAGGTCTATCACCCGGATTGGCTGGCAAATCCAGTCCTGGTCTGGAAGAAAAACCGTAAATGGCACATGTGCGTCGACTACACCGATCTCAACAAGGCGTGCCCCAAGGATCCATTTGGTCTACCAAGAATAGATCATGTGGTGGATTCGACTGCAGGGCGCGAACTTCTCAATTTTCTCGACTATTACTTGGGATACCACCAAATCAACCTAAAGGAGGACTGTTTAAAGACGTCTTTCATCACGCCGTTTGGAGCGTACTGCTACATCCCTATGCCGTTCGGTTTGAAAAACACTGGAGCAACGTATCAATGCACAATTCATCGGTGTCTGCACACTCAGATCGGGCGCAACGTGGAAGCCTACATTGATGATGTGGTGATCAAGACCAAGTCCAAAGAAGACCTCATCGCTGACCTGGAAGAAACTTTCCAAAATCTTCGAAGATTCAACATGAAGTTGAACCCAGAAAAGTGCACCTTTGGTGTGCCATCTGGCAAGTTACTCAACTTCATCGTCTTGCATCGCGGCATCGAGGTCAACCCGGAGAAAGTCAACGCAATCATGAACATGGCACCCCCGACTAGCCAGAAAGACGTCCAGAAGCTGACAGGCTGCATGGCGGCACTTAGCCAATTTATTTCCCGACTGGGCAAATGGGGCATGCCCTTTTTCAAGCTATTAAAGAAAGCAGACAATTTCCAATGGACTCCCAAAGCCCAGCAAGCCTTCGAAGACTTCAAAAAACTCCTCACATCACCACCCGTATTGGCGTCACCAATACCCCAAGAACCATTAATGCTGTACCTAGCGGCAACTACTCAAGTAGTCAGCACAATGCTGGTGGTCGAGCAATCCGAACAGGGTCACGTACAGAAGATTCAATGGCTAGTCTACTTTGTCGGCGAGGTCCTTGCCGACTCAAAGATGAGATATCCGCAGGTCTAGAAGCTGCTGTACGGCCTACTCATCACTGTCCGAAAGTTGGTGCATTATTTCCACGCACATCAAGTCACGGTAGTCACATTGTATCCACTCAGGGACATCTTGCACAATCGCGAGGCCACCGGCCAAATCGCTAAATGGGCACTCGAGTTGATGGTGTTCGACATCACCTTTTAGCCACAGACAGCTATCAAATCACAAGCTCTAGCTGACTTCGTGGCCGAGTGGACAGAAGTTCAAATGCCTACATCAACAGCGAAGCTAGAGTACTGGACGATGTACTTCGACGGTTCTCTACGGATTGGCTGCGCCGGGATCGGCGTCGTACTAACGTCCCCTACCGGCGAAAAACTCAAGTACGTTCTCTAAATCCACTTCCCGGCTTCTCACAACATCACTGAGTATGAGGCGCTTATCCACGGGCTCCGCAGTGCTATATCACTCAGCATACGTCGACTGGTTGTGCGTGGAGATTCTCAACTCGTGGTGAACCAAGTCATGAAGGACTGGACATGTCTCGATGATACCATGGCAGCATACTGTCAGGAGGTCCTCAAGCTAGAAAACAAGTTCGACAGGCTGGAGATAACACATGTCCTACGACAATACAATGATGTTGCAGATGAATTGGCAAATATGAGATCCAAGCGAGAAGCGGTCCCGACAGGGATCTTTGTCGAGCAACTTATGGAGCCATCAGTCAAGAAGAAACCAGTGTCGGAGCAGTCGGGAGGCGAACCTACCCCGATGACAGATGAGGTGCTGCACATATGTCAAGATTGGCAGACTCCTATTCTCAAATTCCGCCTAGACGACAAACTCCCAGAAGATCGCAGCCAAGCCGAACAAATCAAACGTCGAAGCAAGAGTTTCCTAGTCGTCGGAGAAGGCCTGTACCGAAGAAGTGCATCTGGTGACCTTATGCGCTACGTCACCATCGAGGAGGGCAAGCAGATTCTACAGTCGATCCACTCAGGTATATGTGGCAACCATGCCGCATCCAGGACGTTAGTCAGAAAGGCTTACTGGCATGGATTTTTCTGGCCAACAGCAGTAACAGATGCCAAAGACATTGTTCACACATGCGAGGGTTGCCAGTTCTACGCAAGACAAACCAATCTCCCAGCCCAAGAGCTCCAAACAATCCCAATTTCTTAGCCCTTTGCAGTATGGGGGGCTTGACATGGTCGGGCCCTTCAAGAAAGCGCCAGGAGGGTTCACACACTTGTTTGTCGCAGTGGATAAATTCACCAGGTGGATTGAGGCCAAACCTGTTGCAACCATAACAACAGCATGAGCAAAGGACTTCATCATGAGTATATTATACCGATTTGGGGTCCCCAACTACATCATCACTGACAATGGTACTCAGTTCACGGGCGGCATGTTTCAAGATTTCTGTGATGACTTCAGCATCAAGACCTGCTATGCGTCTGTGGCACACCCGCGGAGCAATGGGCAGGTTGAACGAGCCAATGGTATGGTCTTACAAGGTATCAAGGCCAGGATATTTGACCGACTACAACCATACACAGGCCGATGGGTACAAGAACTACGGTTAGTCGGGCAACAGGGCAATCCCCTTTCTTTCTGGTCTATGGTGCTGAGGCTGTGCTACCAACCGAGTTAGAGTTTGGCTCTCCACGAGTTCGGACTTACTCAGAAGACATCTCCAACAATACCCAATTGGTTGAACTAGATCAGTTGGAAGAAGCAAGGGATATCGCAACAATCCAGTCGGCAAGGTATCTTCAAGGCCTGTGTCGTTATCACAATCACAATGTCTGTGGCCGCGCCTTTTTGATTGGAGATTTCGTATTGAGAAAAATACAAACCACCAAAGACAGGCATAAACTATCCCCAATCTAGGAAGGGCCATTTATTATCGCTGAGGTTACTTGGCCAGGCGCCTACCAACTGAGGACCGAAGATGGTGCCCTCATCAGCAACTCATGGAATATAGAACAGCTACATCCTTTCTATACCTGAGTTTTATACATTCCCATGTGTACAGTTTTTCTCTGACTCACTACGCTGCTTGTTTCAACCGAGTAGTGAGTTGAAGGCTGCATGTATTATATGTGCTTTGTCAATAATATACGAGCTTGTTTTACTTAAGTTATGAAGTTTTACTATGACTTTGTCATGTTTGCCCGAGGACAACTCTCTGCGGTGAACGATTTTATTAAGTTCCTATAGACTAACTCGGCGTAGACTATATAGTCGGGTAAAACTAATGACAACTGAGTAACAATTCAGAGCTTGGCGGCATTGCACATATATTTACACATGTCTTTACAAAAATCCACAATACACCGACTGCATGATAAACTGTTCTTACATACCTAGGTCTCGGGTGATCATCTCTGCAGTCAGCCTCGCCTTGGCTATCAACTCCAGCGCCTCCTCAGGTGTCGTCTCCTCGGTGAACCCCTCCCTGATGGCTTCAATATCTGCCCTTGGGTAGATGGACTTGGTCATCGCCAGGGTCTAGACCACGCCGACAACAACATGCTCATCCAAGTACCTCTTCAGGACACTCGGTGCATCCTTAAGGCGCGTCTCCACTTGGAAGATCATGCTAGAGCTGGTTCCCACATCGCGAGGATCCATGATGTCAAGGAGCTCTTTCACGGACTTGGCAAGGGCCTCCCGTGGCTCCTTGACAACCCTTATCTCCTTTGTGAAAGCCTAAAACTGGATTTGGGCATTGGCTCTAGCAGCTACTCGGGTTCACTGACAAGCAAACTTGTTAGGCAAAACTGCAGATGGGGTAATTAATGGATTGGTTAAGATCAATGTCAGGGCGGAGACTTACTTTTGTATTCGGCCTCCTACTTGGCTATGGTCTTCTCTAGTTCAACTTTTTCCTTCTTGAGCTTGGCGTTGGCCTTCTTCAACTCGGCCTTCTCTTGCTCAAGCTCGGCATTGGCCCATGTCAGGTCGGCTTTGTCTTTTTCAAGCCTAGCCTTGGCTCTCTCGGCCTCCTTCAACTAGATTTCTCCCTTTGTTCGGGTCTTCAGCTCGGCTTCGAGGGCTGCATGACAGATTAGTCAAGAACTCAACGTTGCAATCAAGACACAACTGAGCAGTTGGGAACAACACAGTTGGAGAAATATACTGAGGATTTGGTCAGGAAGAGGTATTCTGGAGGCTTACCTCTCATCTTCTTGGCTTGGTCCCAATTCTTGTCCCTAAGCTGGGTGACGGCGTCCTTCAGCCAAGTTTCCCTCCCTTGATGGCGCTCCTCCAATACAGTCTTTAGGGCCCGGAGCTGGTCAAATTCTTGGAGTTGGGGGGCTACCTGGGTCAGGACCTCGTGCATCTTCTCCGAGCGATCAACAAGCTTCTGCTCAGGGAGAAACTAGTCAAAGCAGAGTCAAGTGTGAGAACACTCGTGCAAGGAAGACTACCAAGATTCCAATACAACGGAAATCATACTTGAATCCCCTGGGACACGGTGATTGTGGCACGAAGCAAGTCTTCATGCTCCTTTTCCACCGCAACCTCATCATGCTTGTAACTCCTCGCGGTTCCATCAGGCGCCGTCCAGCGGAATGTCCGTGGGAACTTGTGGGGAGGAGCTTCGAGCCTGGGGAGGTCCAGTCTGTCCGGAGGAGAAGACGGCGACGATGATGACAACGGTGACAAGGACGACGACGGGGTCCTGGCCCCTAACTCGGCAGCCTCCGGGGCCCCGGGGGCTGGCTTAGGGGCTGGAGCAGCGGCTTCAATGGCCACCCCTTGGTCGGCCGGTGTCGGTGGCCCTGCAGTCGGGACCATCTCAGTTTCTACAACTGGGACCATCGCTGGCTCAGTAGGTGTGCTCACTGGCACTAGCTCGGCTGGGGCTGGCTCTACAACGGGAGTGGCCGGAGTGGTCTCCTTGAGATCAATATCGGCCCACTTCCTGCGTAACGAGTCAAACTTCAAGGCACTACCATGACAAACAAGATTTTCAGAAGATGAAGAGCAACCTACCTCTTGGAGAACTTAAGCCTTTGCCCGGGAGATCCAGATCCCGGCGGTGGGCTGCGGCCGGCTGTCGGGACAGTCAGCGTGGCAGTCGGCTACGGTGTTTTTATCCTGGCTGGCTCCACTCCTGGTGCGGCCGGCTGGGATGCCCGGGTACTTGGCGGCGCCATTCTTGGGCTCAATGCTTCTGAGCCTAGCAGCGTTGGAGTCGGCCCTGTACTCGGAGGCACTCTGGTTGGGCTCGATGATGCTGAGCTCGACTGCACGGGTCCTAGTCTAGGACTCAATGGCCTGGGCGCTGCACCAGCGGTGTCCTTTATCTTCAGACTCCCGGCAGCTGCACTCGGCCTCATAACCGTCTTCTTGCCCTGATCTACAACAGGTCTCTTCCCTACTCTCTTGGAGTCGGGCTGGGCAGCAGAAGGACTTCTCGGCCTCTTCTTCGATTTCTAGGCCGATAATTTTCGGGAGTCGTCATCAAACTCCTCACATGACTACAAGCATTTCAACAATGCAAGTTACACACTGCGGAGCCAATCTGGGCATATATCTGCAAGCATTCACCACAGATGAACTACAAGATAACATCAGCAAAGGTTACCTTCGGGCACAGCCTGTTCTTGCTGTAAGCCGCCATGGACCGATCTGTGTCCTCAGTTTCAACCACCCCGCTGGCAAAGAAATCCAGTAGGATGTCGGTCACTTTGTACTTGTCTATCAGGTCGGAGAATTCTCGGCTGGGATCACCTTTGCCCTTGTAGTCCCAGCCAAAGTGGCATCTCAGCTTCAGCGGCCTGAGGCACCGAGTCAAGAAGAGTAGGGTCACCCATGAGCCAGTCAACCCGGTTTTCTTCAACTTGCTAATCCTGTCGACAAGTGTATTAACCTGCCCCATTTCTTCAGAGGTGGGCAGAGATGACCACTTGGCAATAATCACCGGGGGCAAACCCATAAAAGGGGGGGAGGCATGGCTCAAGATCGGAATAGTAAAACCATTCCTTATGCCAACCCTTGAGAGAACATTTCAAAGGAATATCTAAATAGATCTTCTTCATCTCATTCCTAAGTTGGACACCAGCCCCCCCAATTATTTGGATTTTGTTCTTGGAGGGTTGGGGCTTGATATGGAACAAATACCTGAACAGATTCAGATGGGGTTCCACACCTAGGAAGCACTCAAAAAGAGTCACAAAGATGGAGATTTGCATAATCAAGTTGGGATTCAGATTCACTAACTCGAGTTCATAAAAAGTAAGAAGCTGGTGGAAGAACTCGGAAGATGGAAGAGAAAGACCCTGTGGAAAAAAGAGGCAAAAACGACGGCTCACCCTCCCAGGGCTCCGGAACCGATTTGCCCTCGCAGGACGCCAGTTGATGATCTCCTGGCTTTGCAACTTTAGCAGCTTCTCCAGAAGCTTCAACTTCGCTGACCTGCAATCTGAAGTCGACCAGACATCATCCGACGCACCCGCAAGATCCGAAGCCCTCGGCATGGTTGTGGATGAGGAGATTTGGGGGAAATGCTACTGGAGGTTCGAAATGGACGAGGGAGAGCGAAATCGCCTGAGTTCTGGTGGGGAAGAGCGAGCAACAGCGAACCATAGCGAAGCGGGAGGCTAAATTTCAGCGCGGAAGCGGAAGACGAAACGATTGGTGGATTGGAGAAGATGAAGGAATCTTTTCTCTCTCTCCCCGCCTTTTATAGAGTCGATTCCAATTCATGGGCTTGGGCCTACAAAGTAGGTATTAGGCCACCAAGATATGAGTTTCTACAGTAGCATGCTCAATATGGGCCGCTCGTAGGCTGGGTTAAAATCACAGTGCTGATGCTACTAACAGGAACCGATGAGGTAAACAGATATGCTTCATGAAGTCCTAATTGCTGAACACATGTGTTTGGGTATCTGTCTTATCCACCAGATATCGAGGATCACAAGCTGGTCTTCATCAAAATTGGGGATGCAGGTATTTTTCTCGAGTACACCTGACCACGCAATGGATTTAATTTCAAAAAGTGGTATTCGGCCTACATGCTTGGCCAATAGTTGCCATGAGCAACATTATTCTAGCCAACATGACGCTAAAGAGTCTAACTTCTGAGTAGTGCACTACTTAGGAGAGACTATAAATATTCTTTCCAGTTGACATGACACTGAGGAGTCTAACTTCTGAGTGGGACGCCACTCAGGAAAGACTATAAACAACCTTTTCCAGTTGACATGAAGCTGAAGAGTCCCATATACGAGTGGCATGCTACTCGGCAAGACTATCAATCATATTCCAGTTGACATGATACCGAAGAGTCTCATATACCAGTAGTATACTACTCGGGAAAGACTTCCAGGTTAAAGATCTTTGACTTTATGTTTAATTATCTTCACAATTAAGCACAAAGTCGGGGGCTACACCTAATAGGTGCGCCTATTCAGCGCACACTATTCATACATCTACATGAAGCTCTTCATAGCCTCACTGCCAGCTGACGTGAAGTAGGACTCGGGAAGAAGACGCACTCGGACAAAGAGTGCTCGGGAGCAATGCACTCGGGCAATCTTCACCGTGGAGGATGAGCACTCGGCATCAGCTGTGACTCAACTATGAAGGTCTCAGGGGCTACTGTGGAGGCCATGGGCCTCGGGTACCTCATCACAAGCATATGGGCCACTCTGATAGAGGATGGGCCGAGACTTGTAATTAGAGATATAGTAGCACCCGGCAGACTTTGCCTTGTACAATAAGGAATATACAGTCCTAGTCAGGTAGATTGTATCTCTAAGAGGAGATCCCTTGGCCGTATCCGGCTGGGACTCCTACCTTGTACTCCTGTCCCCCAGTATATAAGGGGAGGCAGGGTGCCCCCAGAGGGCATGAAGATCATTGATCGACACAAATCCTCAAAGAAATAACACCACAACTGGACGTAGGGTATTACCTCACATCGAGGGCTTGAACCAGTATAAATCTCCCCATGTTCCTTTGCAATCCACCGAGTTTCCATCTGCCGGGTAGCCCCATATTCATATTGCCGGTGTAAAACATCGACAGGAGACTTACTTCTGATCTTGTCGGCTAAGGCCCAATTTTTATCCCTGAGCTGATCAACTGCTCCCCTCAGCCAAGTCTCCTTCTCCTGGCTAGACCGTTCCAAGTTGGCCTTCGAGGCCTAGAGCTGGCCCAATCACTGGAGTTGGGGGGCAAGCTGGGTCAGGACCTCGTTAATCTTTCTCCGAGCGGTCGACAATCTTCTGCTTGGAGCAAAACAAAGCAAAGCAGAGTCAAACGTCAGAATGCTCACACAAGGAAGACTGACAGGAACTTAGCATGGCAAAAATCATATCTGGACCCCTCGAGACGAGGCGATTGCGGCACGAAGCAGAACTTCACTCTTCCTCTCCGCTGCCACTTCATCATGCTCGTAACTCTTCGCAGTTCCATCAGGGGTTACCCAGTGGAATGTCCTCGGGAATCTGCGGGGAGGAGCCTCAAGCCTAGGGCGGTCCAGTCCTTCTGAAGACGACGATGATGACAAGGATGGTGACGGGGTCCTGGCCCCCAGCTCGGTGGCTGCTGGGGCTTCGGGGATCTACTCAAGGGCTGGAGCAATAGCCCCAACACCAGCCCCCCGGTTAGTCGATGTCAGCAGCCCTGCAGTCAGGACAACCTCAGTTTCTGCAATTGAGGCGGTCTCCGGCTTAGCAGGTGGGCTTGCTGGCACTGGCTCGGCTAGGGCCGGCTCGACAATAGGAGCAGCCGGTGTGGTCTCCTTAAGATCAATATTGGCCCATTTCCTGCATGAAGAGCTAAGTATCAAGACACCACAATGTCGAACAAGACTTCCAGAAGAATCAAAGTCACATAGCTCTTGGAGATTTTGAACCTCCACCTAGGGGCTCCTGATGTCGGCAGTGGAGGACTGCCGGCTGTCGGGCTAGATGGCGTGGCAATCAGTGGCAGCGTTTTAGTCCTGGTCGGCCCAGTTCCTGGTGTGGCCGACTGGGGCATAAGGGTTTTCGGCGGTGCCATCCTTAGGCTCGATGTTGCTGAGCCTGGTGGAGCTGGACTTGACCTTGTACTCGGCGGCGCTCTCCTTGGGCTTGATGTTGCTGAGCCTGACTTCGCTGGACTCAGTCTGGGACTCGACGGCCTGGGAGTTGCGCTGGTGGTGTCTTTAATCCTCAGGCTCCCAGCTGCGGCACTCGGCCTACTGATTTTCTTCCTGCCCATATCTTCAACAGTTTTTTCCTAGCTCTCTTGGAGCTGGGCTAGGCAGCAGAAGGACTTCTCGGCCTTTTCTTCGACTTCACGGCCGACAGAGTTTGGGAGTCCTCATCGAACTCCTTACATGCCTACAAGTGGTTTAACAATATACATCATACACTGCCGAAGCGATACAGAGCACATATATGCAAGCATTCATCACAGATGGACAGCAAATCTGCATCAACAAGCTTTACCTCTAGACAAGGCCTCTTTTGGCTGTAAGCCAGCGTGGACCTCTCCGAGTCTTCTATTTCAACCACCCCGCTAGCGAAGTAATCAAGCAGGATGTCGGTTACCTTGTGCTTGTCAGTCAGGTCAGGATATTCCCGGCTGGGATCATCTTTGCCCTTATAATCCTAGCCGAAGTGTCTCCTCAACTTTAGCGGCCTGATGCGACGAGTCAAGAAGCGTCTGGCCACCCATGGACCAGTCAATCTGGCGCTCTTCAGCTTGTCAATCTTGCCAATCAACATGTAAACTTGGCCCATTTCCTCAAAACTGGGCACAGACGACCAATTGGGCACGACCTCCGAAGGCGAACCAGTGAAAGGAGGGAGCCATGGTTCAAGATCAGAACAATAAAATCACTCCCTATGCCAGTCTTTGAGAGAGGACTTCAAGGGAACATGGATATAAATCCTCTTCATCTCACTCCTCAGCTGGATATCGGCCGCCCCAATCACCTGGACCTTGCTCTTAGAGGGCTGGGGTTTGATGTGGAACAAATATCTAAAAAGATTCAAATGGGGTTTCACACCCAGGAAACACTCACAAAGAGTTGCAAATATAGAAATTTGCAAGATGGAGCTGGGATTCAGATTCACCAACTCCAGTTCATAGAAGGCAAGAAGCTGGCGGAAGAAATCGGAAGATGGAAGAGAAAGACCCCGGTCAAAAAAGGAGGCAAAAACAACAGTCTCACCGGCCTGGGGCTCCAGGATCGATTCACCTTCAGCCGGATGCTAATGGATAACATCACGGCTTTGCAATCGTAGCAACCTCTCCAAGTGCTTCAGCTGGACAGACCGCAGTCTGAAGTTGGCCAAACCTCATCCGACGCCTCCGGAATATTTGAAGCTCTCGGCATGGTTAAGGGCAAGAAGATTTGGGGGAAATGTCGTTGGAGGTTTGGAATGAACGCGGAGAAGCGGGATCGCCCGAATCACGAAGGGGAAGAGCTAACAAGGGCGAACCCTAACGACACGAGGAGCGAAATTTTGGCGTGGAAGCTGGAAGATGAAGCGATTGGCGGAATGGAGAAGATGAGGGAATCTTTTCTCTCTCTCCCTGCCTTTATAGAGCCTGTACCGATAAGTGGGCTTGGGTCCGCAAATTCGATACTGGGCCACCAAAATATGAGTTTCTATAGTAGCACACTCAATTTGGGCCGCTCGTGGGCTGTGTTAAAAACACAGTGCTGGTGCTACCAACAGAGACCGATTGAGTAATTAGATATGCTTCACAAAAGCCGACTATTGAACACATGTGTTCAGATATCTGTATTATTCACTAGGTATTGAGGATATATCCTTATAAGGATCACAAGCTGGTCTCCATTAAAATTGAGGATGCAGGTATCTCTCAAGAACACCTAACCACAAAATGGATTAAAATTCATAAAGTGGTACTCGACTTACATGCTTAGCCAACATTTGCCATGAGCAAATATTTTTCTAGCCGACATGACGCTGAAGAGTCTAACTTCTGAGTGGTATACTACTCGGGAAAGATTATAAATAATCCTTCCAACTAACATGAACCTGAAGAGTCTCATATACGAGTGGCATGCTACTCGGGAAAGACTATAAAATATTCCGGTTGATATGATACCGAAGAGTCTCATATACCATAGTATACTACTCGGGAAAGACTACAAGGTTAAAGATCTTTGACTTTATGTTTAATTGTTTCACAATTAAGCACAAAGTCGGGGGCTACACCTAATAGGTGCGCCTATTTGGTGCACACTATTCATGCTTCCACATGGTGCCCTTCATAGCCTCGCTGGCAGCTGACATGAAGTAGGACTCGGGAAGAAGAAGCACTCGGACAAAGAGTACTCAGGAGCAATGCACTCAGACAATCTTCACCATGGAGGATGAGCACTCGGCATCAGCTGTGACTCAACTATGAAGGTCTCAGGGGCTGCTGTGGAGGCCATGGGCCCCAGGTACCTCACGACAAGCATATGGGCCACTCGGACAGAGGATGGGCCTAGCCTTGTAATTAGAGATATGATAGAACTCGGCAGACTTAGCCTTGTACGATAAGGAATATACAATCCTAGTCAGGCAAGTTATATCTCTAAAAGGGGATCCCTTGGCCGTAGTCTGGCTGGGACTCCTACCTTGTACCCCTGTCCCCTAGTATATAAGGGGAGGTAGGGCGTCCCCTGAGGGCAGGTTCACAAGAATCAGAATCATACATCCTCAAAAGAATACACCACAACTGGACGTAGGGTATTACCTCACATCGAGGGCCTGAACCAGTATAAACCTTTTGTGTTCCTTTCTAGTCCACCGAGTTTCGATCTGACGAGTAGCTCTATATTCATATTGCCGGTGTAAAACATCGACAGACGCCATCGACTCCGGTGGTTGGATCCATCAGGCTTGTTGAACATGATCTCGCCGAAAGCCCCTACTTGGCGCGCCAACTATCGATGCTTTGTATCGGCAATAATAATATGGGGATATTCGTGAGACCCAAACTTGATGGATTGCAAAGGAATACGAAATGAGTTTATCCTTGTTCAGGCCCTCAAGGTGAGGTAATACCCTACTTCTAGCTGTTGTGTATTGCCTTTGAGGTTTCTCTGATGACATTGTGTTCTTGTGTTGTTCTCTGCCCCAGGGGGCTCCTCACCTCCCCTTATATACTAGGGAGGCAAGGTTACAAGGTAGGAATCCTAGTTGGACTCGATTGAGGGATTTCCTTCTAGGAATATAACGTACCCGGCTAGGACTATATCCCTTTCCTTATTATGCAAGGGAATATGTACCAGAGTCCTATTGTATCCCTAATTACATGATTAGCCCATCCTCTATCTGAGTCGCCACAAAGCTTCCAATGACGTACCTGGGGCCCTTGGCCTCCACACCAATCCCTAGACATTGAATGCTTGAAGAAGGAGCTGAAGGAGCTTGAGAAGGCGAAATCCAAGGTTGACACTGAGTTTGCGAGTAAGTTGTATATCTGCACCTAAATTCTGTCCGACTAGATGTCCAAACTTGCTTATGTCTCCCCATTGAATGAGCAGCCTTCAAGACTAATGCACAGACACAGTTCTGCTCATTTGCCGAGGAAATAAAGGTAACAGAGAACTCACCGAGCAACATAGTGGACTCGGCGAAGTCTCTATTAGATATTATGCAGCCGAGCCAAGCTGGCTCCAGTTCAAACTCTCCTTCTCAGGTGCTACAACGTCTTCAAGATGCTCTGGCTATTGTGAAGGAATTTGCCATAGAGCATGCCACTGTGGGGATTTCCCAAGCCTTAGCCATGACCAAGTTGCTCTACCCCCGAGTGGACATTGAGGCGGTTGACGAAGGATTTGCTGAGGGCACCACTCCAGAGGAAGGATTTGAACTGATAAACCAGTCGAGGCCGACTGCTCGGCCAATAGCTGAGAATCTGCCAATGTAAAACAAACTCTTCTAAGTAATCTGTGTATGGGAAAGACAGAAACAATCTGTATGTATTGTACATATTTTTATCTTCTATGAAATCTGACAGAGAGCCTTTGTCATAGCCATCATTAGTTTGACCCGACAACCCAATCTATGTCATAGCTATACTCGGACGTAGCTCGGAACGAGGGATCTTCATCTCGTTGAGCATCTTGGTGAACAAAATATTGAGAGCGCTTCTCCATCGATGAGAACCTTCTTCAATTTGATGCTCCTGACGACCGGGTCCAGGACGAGTGGATAGCGTCCTGGATGAGTAACCCGATCGGGGTGATCCACGCGGTCAAACATGATTGGCGTTTCTAACCAACGCAGGTACTGGGGGCATCTGTAGAGACTGAGTTGACTTGGCGTGCTGTGAACTTCTGCTTCCTCTTGGACTCGTATGTAGTCAGCCCTCCAAAGCTATGGTTGAGCTTAGCCTGGGGATCATGGTAGTCGCCAGCTGCGCCCGAATCTGGCTTGTCCTTGTCTTTATTGGTGCCAGATGTTGAAGTCTACTCGGAAGCAAACTTTGAGCATGAAGCAATCCTTAGCCGCGTGCTTCCCCTTTGGATGAAAGGGGCATGGCCCGTTCATCACATTTTGGTACTCGTCTGTCCTCGGGGGTCGTGGCCTAGTACGCTCCACAGCAGCCACCATGTTGTCCGACTTCCGCTTGCAGTTGCCGGACTTGTTCTGTGCTGGTTCATCGTTGTCTTTCTTGTCCTTTTGCCGAGGCTCTTTCTTGTCATCGAGGGCCTCAGCAACTGTGTCGGCTGAGTCAGCGTATTTGTTCACCATGTCAAAAAGAGCCTTGATAGAAGTGGAAGGTTTCCGAGTAAACTTGGCAATGAACGGGGCATCTCTGACTCCCTTACGGAAGGCGGCGATGACAACCTCGTCCTTGATCATTGGGATCAAATTCCTCTTCTCAGAAAACCTCTTGATGAAATCACAAAGAGACTCGTTCTTCCTTTGGTGCAAATGATACAGATCGTACTCGGAAGATGGCCTCTCATAAATTCCCTGAAAGTTGGTGATGAAGCATTCCCGGAGTTCTCCCCGGGAGCCGATTGACCGCTTAGGAAGTCCAGTTAGCCATGTCCTCGCCAAGTCGACTAGAGCAACTGGGAGGTAGTTAGCCATGGCCTTGTGATCTCCTCCATCCACTCGGATCACCAGAGTATAAACTGTGAGCAAGGACTCGGGATTGATCTTCCCGTCGTATTTTTTCAATTCCAGTCGGCTTGAAACCTGACCACCAGTTGACTTGTTGCAGCTCCTGGGTGAAGGCCGGTACTCCTTCATCTGCATGAGGACTCCGACTTCGACTACGGTGGTGAAACTACTCGTGGTGGAGGCTAAAGCACTCATTCTTGTCTTCTAGTCGGTGACGCTCGTCTTCCTCACGTTCACGGTGCTGTGCGTTGATGTCTTGCCAGAGATCGTGTCGTAGTCAGCCTCTGAGATCCTGGTTGTCCCCATGGTCATCTTGATGTTAGCGCCGCCAGTCGTTATTGTGGTCGCCGAGTGACGTGTGGCGTGACTCCGTGTGCGGTTGACTGGAGCCGGCCGCTTGGCGTCGTGTTGAGGCAGATGAGACCACCGTTGGAGAAGCCGTCTGGTTGGTCAGTATGAGAGTGTCGCCCGACTGTTGATGCTACTGCATGGTGATCATGGCTTTAATCCTTGCTATCGTCGGGGTGGCCTGGTGATCAAGCCCAAACTGCAGTGTATCTAGTAAAGTTGCGGCAGCCACAACGTTTTGTTGAGGAGTTACGAAAACATCGTGGTCGCAGACTCAGGTTTGGAGGATTTGCTGTTGAGCAGTCTACCCAACCTTGCGTAGATCATCGTTGCGAGCATCACACTCGGCCTGTAGGCGTCTTGCGTCTTCTTCCTATTGTTCTCGCAGCCGGAGGGCGTCCTCCTCTTGTTGATCGTGTAGTCAGCGTGCCTCTTGAGTGGGAGTCGAGCCCTTGGACGCCATGAAGAGTTCACATGGTGGAGAGAAGCTTGCCGAACTGCTCTCCGACTTAGAGTCAGAATCAGAGTAGTTGATGGGGGTGATTACAACTCTGACTTCCCTAGATCAGATCTCGAGCGGCTCTAGGCCATATCGGAGTCGAACTCCAAGGGATCGGATTTGCCGCATCGGATGTTGATGGAAGATATCCGCGGCGTCGCCGAGTCTGAACAGGAGATTGACGATCCCCTCCTTTCTTAGCCTGATCTCGGCTAGCTCGAGGCCGAGTCCGAGTCAAACACCAAAAGAAAGAGTGTTCCTGAGACCCGGGCATGTTGAAGATTGTCGCAGCATGTCGACGAGAATCACTGCAGCGTCATGTGGGCCGACCGGCATGGAGTCGACTTGGTTCCTGGCCGATTGGATCAGATCCGAGTTGGATAGGGTGAGGTTGCCAAACTTGATGGCGATGAAGTCGAGGCTCCCGAAGGTGATTGTTTGCCCGGGGAAGAAATTGGTGCCGTCGACTCCGGTGGTTGAATCCATCAGGCTTGTCAAAAATGATCTCGCCGATGCCCCTACCTGGCGTGCCAACTGTCGAAGTTTTGTATCGGCAATAATAATATGGGGCTACTTGTGAGACCTAAACTTGATAGACTGCAAAGGAACACGGAACAATTTATACTGGTTCAAGCCCTGGAGATGAAGTAATATCCTATGTCCAGTTGTAGTGTATTGCCTTTGAGGTTTCTCTGGTGAGATTTTGATAGTTGCCCTCAGGGGGCGCCCTGCCTCCCCTTATATACCGGGGGATAGGGTTACAGAGTAGGAATCCCAGTCGGACTCCGACCAAGGGATTTCCTTCTAGGAATACAACATGCCCAACTAGGACTATATCCTTTCCTTGTTGTACAAGGTAATGTACGCCGAGTCCTATTGTATCCCTAATTACAAGGTTAGGCCCATCCTCTGTCCGAGTGGCCCATATGCTTCTTATGAGGTACCCAGGGCACATGGCCTCCACAAAAGCTTTGACAAAATTGGGAGGCTTCCAAGTGAATTTGGCGATGAAAGGGGTGTCTTTGACTCCTTTGCGAAAGGTGGCAATGACGACCTTGTCCTTGATTTTAGGTATTGAGTTCCTCTTCTCAAAGAATCTCTTGATGAAGTCACGGAGGGACTCATTTTTTCTTTGATGGCACTGGTACAGATCGTACTCAGAGGATGGACTCTCGTAGGTTCCTTGGAAGTTAGCCACATGTGGAGGCCATGGGCCCTAGGTACCTCATCACAAGCATATGGGCCACTCGGATAGAGGATGGGCCGAGTCTTGTAGTTAGAGATATAGTAGCACCCAGTAGATTTTGCCTTGTACAAAAAGGAATATACAATCTTAGCCGAGTAAGATGTATCTCTAAGAAGGAAATCCCTTGGCCGTATCCGGCTGGGATTCCTACCTTGTACCCCTGCCCCCCAGTATATAAGGGAAGGAAGGGCGCCCATTTAGGGCAGAGAACAACACAGAAGATCATTGATCAACATACATCCTCAAAGGAATACAACCACAACTGGACGTACGGTATTACCTCACATCGAGGGCCTAAACCAGTATAAAATCTCCTTGTGTTCCTTTGCGGTCCACCGAGTTTCCCCTTGCCGAGTAGCCCTATAGTTATATTGCCGGTGTAAAACATCGACAGTTGGCGCTTCAGGTAGGGGCTTCGGCGAGTTTCACATCTACAAGCTCGATGGATCCAGCAACCAGAGTCGACAGCAACAAGTTCTCCCCTGGAGACACGATAAGCTTCGGCAGCCTCAACTTCATCGCCAACCAGATCGGCAACCTCATCATGGCCAAAGCAGATCCAATCCAACCGGCCGAGGAACTAGCCAACTCTGCGCCAGTCTCGTCTTGCAGTCACCTTCATCGATCTACTGCGGCAATCTTTCACTTCGCTAAGCCTCGGGACAACTCTCTCTTTCGGCATCCGACTCGCGCTAGGCCTTGAGCCAGCCCGGGTCGGGCTAGGAATGGGGGAGTGCGTCAATCTCCCACATGAGCTTGGCAACGCCGCAGATCTACACTTCATGCAGCAGACCCGATCCCCCACGGTTCAGTTTGGACATGGCTCAGAGTCATTTCAGATTGGATCTAGGGAGGTCGGAGTCGTTCTTACTCTGATAAATTACTCGGACTCCGACTCTAAGTCAGACAACGGTTCGAACGCTAGTTCGGACTCCAGTCTGGCAAGTTTTCTCCTGCCCCGCGAGATTTTCATGGCTTCAACACCACCACCCGAGTTACGCCAACTACAAGAAGAGCAGCAGGAGGAGGCGCGCCGACTACGACAATAGGAGGATGCTGACCGCAAGGCTCGCAACGACGAGCTACACAAGGCTGGGCGAGCCGCCCTGCAACAGATTCTCCAGACCAAAGTCAGCGACCACGACATATTCGTCACGCCACAACAGAACGTCGTGGCCACTGCAACCCTGCTGGACACGCTCCAGCTCGGGCCTGATCACCAGCCACTCCGACTATCACTAAGATCAAGGCGATGATCATAGCTGCTGCCTGTCAGCAACAATTGCAGTCAGGCAACACAATTATACCGACCAACAGGTCGGGTTCTCCGGCAGCAAGCTCATCTACATCAGCACGGCATCAGGGAGCCGGCTCAAGTTGGCCACATGAGGAATCGTGCCAAACATCACTCGACGACACCAACAACAACAACCGGAGGCGTCACCAGTACGACCGCTGGCCTAACCAGGATCTCCGAGTCCGGCTACAACGTGACCTCCGACACACCATTAATGCTCGGCGCCATCAACGCGAAGAAGACGAGCGTCGCCGATAGGAGGACGACTATGAATGCTTCGGCCTCAACCATGAGTGGTATAACCACCGCAACAGGAGCCGGAGCCCTCACGAAGACGAAGGCGTTCCGGCTTTCACTGACGAGCTCTAGGACGTCGAGTGGCCGTCGGGCTTCAAGCCTACGGGGATCGAGAAATACGACGACAAAACCAACCCCGAGTCCTGGCTCACAGTATACACCCTGGCAATCCGAGCTGCCGGCGGTGACCACAAAGCCATGGCTAACTACCTCCCAGTCGCACTAGCTGACTCGGCGAGGACATGGCAAACAGGGCTCCCAAGGCGATCGATCGGTTCCTGGGGAGAACTCAGGGAGTGGTTTATCACTAACTTTCAAGGGACCTACGAGAGGCCATCTTTAGAACATGATCTATATCAGCTCCACTAGAAGAAGAATGAGTCTCTATGAGAATTTATCAAGAGGTTCTCTGAGAAGCACAACAAGATACCAATGATCAAGGACGAGGCCGTCATCACCGCCTTCCGCAAGGGAGTAAAGGACGCCCTGTTCATCGCGAAGTTTACTCAAAAGCCACCATCCTCCGTCCGGGCTCTTTTCGACATGGCGAACAAGTACGCCGACTCGGCTGAAGTGGTCGCAGAGGCCCTCGACGAGAAGGAGTCCCAACAGAAAGAACAAAAGGCGAAAGCCGACAACGAGCCATCCCAAAACAAGTCCGACAACCACAAGCGAAACTCGGACAACAAGGTGGCCAACATGGAGCGTACTCGGTCGTGGCCCCAACGGAATAACGACTACCAGAAGGTCATGAACAGGCCATGCCCCTTCCACCCCAAGGGCAAGCACGTGGCCAAAGACTGCTTCATGCTCAAGAAGTTTGCTTCCGAGCAGGCTTCAACGTCTGGCGCCGACAAGAGCAAAGACAAGCCAGATCAAGACCCGGCCGACGATTTCCAAGATCCCCCAGCCAAGTTAAACCATATCTTCGGAGGGCCATCTGCATACGAGCCCAAGCGCAAGCAGAAGCTAATAGCGCACAACATCAACGCAATCTCTACAACAAACACCCCCCAATACTTGCGCTGGTCAGAAACGTCGCATCAGCGTTCCTAGCGCAGATCCACCCAGCATCGGGTTCGCACCCAGGACGTTATCCACTGTCTAGACCCGGTCGTCACAACATCAAGCTGAAAGGAAGGTTCTCATAGACGGCCGGCAGCGCGTCTCAATATCCTCTTCGCAAGACTCTGGATGAGACTGATGACAATTCCTCGTCAGATTGCGGCTGAGTACAGCGCTTCCCCACGGGATAATCCCGGCCTATCTTTCAATGCCACTCGGGTAGAATCACAATTGCCAGTCCTTCAGATGCGGGATATTCCGCACAGACGAATATCCTGCTTTGAGGTCGCCGACTTCGAGACCACGTAGCCAACGCATAACTCGGCATGAAATGTAGGCAAAGAAGTGAACATTCCCGTAGAACAGAAAAACAACCGCGTCGATGCAATTGTTCCGGCGCTGCGCCAAGTTTATGGCGATACCAAGACTATACATAGGCATGGTGCTCAATGCCAGGGGCCAGTTCAGGAAGTCCTCCTCCTCCAAGCGACGTCAAGCAACGCCTTCCCAATGCGACATAAGAGAGTTGCGAAGTTTGGCTCAGTCCCAAAGGCGGTCAGCGGGCGCAGCACACATTGGCGCAAAGCCGCTCCCAACGAAGGTCAGGAAGATCAAGTTCCGGCAAGAAGCAGCGAACGGTTAGGGTTCCAGCGACTCTGAAGACGGAGCAGGAAGATCCCCCTTGGACCCTTTCCACCCTTCCAGCTGCTCTAGTCGGGACCGGACTCGACCAAATAGGATAGACGCGCTCGTCAGCGGGGCAAGCCACAAAGATAATCTTTGCGTGGAACTGTCCGACATGCCGGGGTACCAAGGGAGGTGATCGAGCTGCTCTCAATCGTGAAGACGACGCCACAGACCCAGTCAGCAATGGCTTGCCAGCGCCTTCGCTCAAGCCGTATAGATGCTATTCGGGGAGAGATACCAAGCATTCTCAAGTCCGGCTTCATCAAACGAGGCTACCACCGATTGGCTGCAAACCCAGTTTCTGGATCCGGAGAAAGAAACGGTAAATGGCGCATGTGCGGCTCGATACACGTCTCAACAAGGCGTGCCCCAAAGACCCCATTTGGTTTACCAGGATCGACCAGGCGGTGGATTCATTACTACGGGGTGTGAACTTCTCAGCTTCTCGCACTGCTATCTGGATACCACAAATTCAGCCTGAAGGACGGAGGGACTTCCTCCAAAGATGTCTTTTATCACACTGTTTGGTGCCTTACTGGCACATCACTATGCCGTTCGGTTGAAAAACCTGGAAGCACGACAACCGGGCAATTCAGCAATGTCTGCACACTAGATCGGGCGCAACGTGGAAGCCTATGTCAACGTGTGGTTTCAAGACCAAAGTCCAAAAGAAGACCTCATCGCTGACCTATTGACAGAACCTTCCAAAATTCGAAGATTCCAAGATGAAATTGAACCCGAAAAAGTGCGCCTTCGGTGTGCCATCACAAGCTACTGGCTTATCATCTCGCTCACGGCTATCGAGGCCAACCCGGAGAATCTAACGCATATCATGAACAATGGCTCCCCCGACTAACCAAAAGGACATCCAGCAGCTGACAGGCGCATGGCGACTTAGCCGGTTATTTCCTAATAGGCGACACGGGGCACCCTTCTTAAGCTTTGAAGAAAGCAAGACATTTCCAGTGGATCTCCCGAAGCCCGAAAGCCTTCAAGACTTCAAAGCAATTTCTCACATCACCCCTGTGTTGGTGTACCCATGCGCAGAACCGCTATGCCTATTCTGCGGCAACTCTCAGTAGTCAGCACGGTGCTGGTGGTCGAGTCGATCCAACAGGGTCACATCCAGAAAATCCAAGGCAGTTATTTGTAAACGAATCTTTTGCCGACTCGAAGACAAGATATCCGCAGGTCAAAAAGCTACTCTATGGCGCCTACCCTTTCCCATTTCCGAAATTGGTCTTTTGGAAGCTGGTGCCGATTTCCAGCACTATCAAGCTGATGGTGGTCCAACATCGTTTCCACTCGAGACGTCCTGCAATACTGCGAGCCACCGCCGAACTCGCTATGGGCGCTCGAGTTGATGGCGTTGATCATCACCTTTCAAACGCGGACAACACTAATTGCAAGTTCTAAGCGACTTCATGGCGAGTGACGGAAGTTCAAAAATGCCCGCATAAACCCAAAGCTAGTAGTAATGGACAATGTACTTTCGACGGTTCTCTACGGATCGCGGCGCCGGGCTGGAGTATACTGACGTCACCACAGCGAAAAACTAAGTACGTCCTACAATCCATCTTCCCGGACTTCCACAACTCACCGAGTACGAGGCACTTATCCACGGGCTCGAATTGCATATAACTCGGTCATAGTCACTGGTTGTGCGCGGGGATTCAACTTGTGGTGAACCAAGTCATGAAAAGACTGGACATGCTCGCGACACATGGCGGCATACTGTCAGAGGTCCACAAGCTAGAAAACAAGTTCGACGAGCTGGAGATAAACACGTGCTAGCGAAATATAATGACGCTGCAGATTGAATTGCAAATTGGGAATTCAGCGAGAGGAGTCCCGATAGGATCTTTGCGAGCAATCAATGGAGCCATCAGTCAAAAGAGAAACCGTGCAGAGCAGTCGGCGGCGAACTACCCCGGGCAACCAGACGAGCGCTGCCATATGTAAGATTGGCGGACTGCCTGTTCGCAAATTCCTCCTGGATGAGACTCCAGAAGATCACAGTGGAACTTGACGAATTAACTCGAAGCAGAATTTTCTTAGTCATCGGAGAAGATATACCGAAGACAGTGCATCCGGTGTGTCTCATGGCTGCGTCCACCGAGGAGGCACAGCAGATCTGTACTGTTATCCAGCTTGGACCGTATGTCGGAACACGCCGCAACTCAGGGACATTAGTCGAAGGCTTACCGCCGGGATTTTTTGTGCGCCAACAGCAGGAACAAACCCAAAGCGTCGGTTCGCACATGCGAGGGCTACCAATTCTTGCAAGACAAATCCATCTCTACCTTGGGGAACTCAAAATCGCCACTCGTCTGGCCCTTTGCAGTATGGGGCCTTGACATGATCGGCCTTTCAAGAAAGCGCAGGAGGGTTCACACTACCTGTTCGTCACAGCCGATAGAATTCCTCCAAGTGCGATTGAGGGCCAAACCGTCACAGCACATAACGCGGCACGAAGCAAAGGACTTCTATCATGCGTATACTTATACCGATTGGGGTTCCCAACTCGCATCATCACCGACAACGGTATCGCCTCACGGGCGGCATGTTCAGATTCTATGATGATATCGGCATCAAGATCTGCATGCGTCTGTGGCACACCCGCGGAGCAATGCGCAGGTTGAACGCGCCAACGGTATGGCTTAACAGGCATTGAGACAGGATAATTCGGACAAGACTACAAATACAATTCCCGACCAAAAAAAAAATCCCTGTGATAAGCCGCTGCAAAAAACGTTTCAAAAAAAAAAAATCTGACAAATAAAAACCAAACGTCAACGGCCAAAACCATACCGCGGGCCGGTGGGTGCACACTCCATCTGTCCTCTGGTCCCTCAGAACCACAGTTAGTCGGCAACAGGCAATCCCCTATTTTTTTTTTTTTTTTTCTTTTTTTTTATTTTCCTTTTTGGTCTCGGTGCTAAGGCTCGCTACCAACCGAGTTAGAGTTTCGCTCTCCGCGAGTTCGGCGTTACTCAGAAGACCTTCCAAACACCCGATTGGTCGGAACTAGATCAGTTGGAAGAGCAAGGACATCGGCAACATCCTAGTCGGCAAGGTATCCCAACGGACCTACCGTCGATCACAACCGTAATGTTCGTGGCGCGCCTTTTGGTTGGAGATCTGTATTGAGAAAAAACAACACCAAGACAGGGCATAACCATCCCCATCTGGGAAGGGGCCATTCATTATAGCAGAGGTTACTCCGCCAGGCGCCTACCGACTGAAGACCGAAGACGGTGCCCTCATTAGCAATCCATGGAATAATAGAACACTACTCCCTTCTAACCTGAGTTTATACTTTCATATGCGTAGATTTTTCTCATGTACTTCACTACCCGTTGTTTCACACTCGAGTAGTGAGTCAGGGGCTGCCATGTATTGTACTTGTGGCACACTAAGTCGAGCCTATCCATCAGTATGAGTTTTACTACGCTTATTTACATTCGACGAGTACACTTCTGCGATGAACATTTTTATTAAGTTCCTCTAGATTAACTCGGGTAGGCTATTATTGTCGAGTTAAAGCTAATGACAACTTGAGTATAGTGAAAGCTTGGGGCATTACACATGCATTACACATATCTGTCAAAAGCGTATATCAGCACGACTGCATGATATAGTTGTCTTTACATACCAAGTCCGGGTATAATTTCTGCATCCGGCCTGGCCTTAGCTATCAGCTCATGCGCTTCGGTAGATGGAGCTGGTCATTGCTAAGGGTTCCTGGTCCACGCCGGCAAATAACATGCTCCATAGTACCTCTTCAGGCACTCGGTGCGTCTAGGCGCTCCTCCGTGTTGGATGATTGTGCTGGAGCTAGTTCCCACAGGACGAGGATCTTCAAGCTCAAGGACTTTCACGGACTCGCCAAGGGTTTCCCGTGAACTCTTGACTACCCGATCTCATCTTGCCAAAAGCTTGGAACTGATCGGGAATTGGCTCTCGCGGCTTCCCGGATTCCACCTGACAAGTACTTGTTTAGGCAAAGGCCGCATCTGGAGTAATTAATGGATTGGCTCAGGTTATTGTTCCAGGCGGAGATCACTTTTTGTAGTCGGCCTCCACTTGTAAGGCTTCTCAGTCAATTTTTTTTATCTCGAGCTTGGTAATTAGCCTCTTTCATTCTCGGCCCTTCTTTGCTCCAGCTCGGTTTTGGCCCTATCAGGGCGGCCTATCCTTTTTCAAGTTCGGCCCTGGCTCTCCTCGGCCTCCTTCAGCTGCTCTCACTCCCTCTATTTGGGCTTCACCGGCTCGAGGCTGCACGACCGATTAGACAAGAACTCGACGATACAGTTCAAGACACACTGGGCAGTTGGGAACACACAGCTGAGGGATATATCAAGGATTTGGTCAGGAAAGAAGGGGTCCAGAGGCTCAACTCTTATGTGTCTTCGGGCTGATC